>WBNM01039737.1:977-11037 GCA_013399055.1 Ramphastos sulfuratus
AAAAGTCTGGCCAGCAGGTCTAGGGAGGTTCTAGTCCCACGCTGCTCTGCCCTGCTGAGACCACAGCTGCAATACTGTGTCCACTTTGGGGCTCCCCAGTGCAGGAGAGACAGGGACCTGCTGGAGAAGGTCCAGTTGAAGAGGGACAGGGACCTGCTGGAGAAGGTCCCACTGAGGAGGGCTACGAGGATGATGAAGGGGCTGGAGCACTGCTTGATGAGGAGAGGCTGAGGGACCTGGGGCTGTTTAGTCTGCAGAAGAGAAGACTCAGAGGGGATTTAATCAATGTTTATAAATATCTGAGGGCTGGGGATCAGTGGTGGGGCTCTGCTCATTTGCTCCCTGGGATAGGACAAGAAGCAATGGATGGAAGCTGCATCACAGGAGGTTCCACCTCAACACAAGGGAGAACTTCTTTACTATAAGGGTCCCAGAGCACTGGCACAGGCTGCCCAGAGAGGTTGTGGAGTCTCCTTCTCTGAAGACTTTCCAGCCCTGTCTGGATGTGTTCCTGTGTGACCTGAGTTAGATTCTATGGTCCTGCTCTGGTAGGGGGAGGTTGGACTGGATGATCTCTTTGGGTCCCTTCCAATCCCTGGCATCCTGTGAGCCTGTGTGATCCTTAAGGGCAAGAGGCATATTGGCTCTCTTCCAGTTCAGACAGTTTAATGGCTGTTCTATTACTGCTAGTTATTCCTTAAGTCTTCCAGATTCCCTATTTTTCCCTCTGGGTGATGCTTTTCATGAACCTATTATTAAAGATCATGGTCTGTGGTGAGATGCCTGAGTACCAAAATTAATAAACAATATTAATCCTGCCCAAATGGCTACAGTTCCAAAGCATTAAAGATGACCTTTTTGGAGACACCTTTGAGCCCAAAAGATGAACTTCAAACAGAGAGCAGCAGCCCCCAAACATGAGTCAATAAAATGGGAGTTTGGATCAGCATCTAGAAGGAAAACCACACATCCCACCCCAAGTCACAGCCTCTCCCCTCTGCCATTTCCATTTCTACAGCAGGAATCATTCCACCATCTTGCCTGGATCAGCTCCAGAACCAAACCCCAGCGTCTCCAGCAGCTTCCTGCATGGTTTATTCCCCCACAGAAAGCCTCTTTTGAGCCTCTAGGGTTTGCCTCCTAGGAATTCAGCTCCGTTTCTTATCAACAAGCTCACTGCATTGCCTTTGCTGAAGAGCTTTTTTCCTTCAAGCCACATTCCCACCTGGCTCCTTGCTGGGAACTCACTTCATGAAGGCATTAGGGCACTCATTCATACCAACTGCTGTCAGCACCCACCATGGACAAGCAGGGAAGAGGCAGTGAGCACCAGTCCCGGCTGAGGGAAGGGGCAGTGCCCACCAGTCCCGGCTGAGGGAAGGGGCAGTGAGCACCGGTCCCAGCTGAGGGAAGGGGCAGTGCCCCACAGTCCCAGTTGAGGGAAGGAGCAGTGAGCACCGGTCCCAGCTGAGGGAAGGGGCAGTGAGCACCGGTCCCAGCTGAGGGAAGGGGCAGTGAGCACCGGTCCCAGTTGAGGGAAGGGGCAGTGAGCACCGGTCCCAGCTGAGGGAAGGGGCAGTGAGCACCGGTCCCAGCTGAGGGAAGGGGCAGTGCCCCCCAGTCCCGGCTGAGGGAAGAGGCAGTGCCCCCCAGTCCCGGCTGAGGGAAGGGGCAGTGAGCACCAGACCTGGCTGAGGGAAGAGGCAGTGCCCCCCAGTCCCGGCTGAGGGAAGGGGCAGTGAGCACCGGTCCCAGCTGAGGGAAGGGGCAGTGAGCACCAGTCCCGGCTGAGGGAAGGGGCAGTGCCCCCCAGTCCCGGCTGAGGGAAGGGGCAGTGAGCACCAGACCTGGCTGAGGGAAGGGGCAGTGCCCCCCAGTCCCGGCTGAGGGAAGGGGCAGTGAGCACCAGACCTGGCTGAGGGAAGGGGCAGTGCCCTGCATTGGTGGCAGAGGGAAGGGGCAGTGCCCCCCAGCCCTACCTGTGTATGCCATGTTCTTCGGGTTTCCGTAGGGAGCCCCCGGTTGCACGGGGCTATAGACAGGGTTCATGTTGGAAGACCAGGACAGGAACTCTGAGGACAGAAAAAAACAGCCAAGAGTTGAGCTGCTTACCCTTCTGCTTGCCCTCAGAGTCACTTTCTCTGCTCCACCTCCTAGCCACATCCACCACATCTTTGGACTTCAAGACCCTGCCAGCCAGCTGTAGAGGGCAGGATTTGCAAGGAGACTCCCAACCAGAGCAGAGTATTTCATGGTTCCAAGTTTGGGATCTCCCAGCTCATTCCCCAAACTTCTTCAAGTGCCCACAAATGTTCCCCACAGCAGGTTAACCCTTCCATATCCCTGCCTTCCAGCATGGGGCTCAGGACTCAGGACCTCACTTCCAGCTTGGTGATGGACAAAGAGGTGAAGGCACAAACCCAGAAGAGGAATTCCCACCCTCGGGGGGTTGTAAAGAGTACAAATCATAGGTTCTTAGAATGGGTTGGAAGGGAGCTTAAAAGCTCAGCCAGTTCCAACCCCCCCTGCCATGGGCAGAGACACCTCTCATCAGCCCAGGTTGTTAGCTCCAGAGTCATCTTCTGTGCTCCACCTCCTTGTTGATGGACAAAGAGGTGAAGGGCAACAAATTCAGACGAGGAATTCCCACTCTTGGAGGAGCTCACAGCTCTTGGGTGCCCAAACCCACCACGACCTCACATCAATTAGCATATAGAAGACCATTTGCTGCTGGGATGGAGAAGAGGAGGCTGAGGGCAGAGCTCATTGCTCTCAACTGCCTCAGGGGAGGTTGCAGTGACATTGGGGTTGGGCTCTTCTCCCTAGTCTCAGGTGACAGAAGGAGAGGAAATGGCCTGGAATTATGCCAGGGGAGGGGTAGGTTGGAGAGGAAGAAAGACTCCTTTGCTGCAAGAGTGGTCAGGGATTGGCACAGGCTGCCCAGGGAGGTGCTGGATTCCCCATGCCTGGAGGTGCTCCAGAAATATGCAGAGCTGGCACTTGGGGCCACAGTTTGATGGCCATGGTGGGGTTGGGTTGAGGGTTGGACTGGATGACCTGGGAGGCCTTTTCCAACCCAGGCAACTCTTTGATTTCTGTAGAGTAGGTTTCTCAAAGCCCCATCCAATCTTACCTGGAATGCTTCCAGGGATGTGGCATTCACATTTCCACTGGGAAACCTGTTCCAGGGTCTCACCACCCTCACCATGGAGAATTTCTCCTCTCTACTTTGACACTTGCACCTGATGATCTTTGGGGTCTTTTCCAGCCCAAAGCAATTCTAAGCATTTGTCAGCTTTCCCCAGGAGCTGACTGCCACAAGGCTCAGATGCACCCAGTGCCACCCAGTGCCAGCCAGCACATCCCAGCTGAGGAGAGGCAGTGCCAGACCTCAGGCCAGCAGCCAGGTTCTGACAGTCCCTCCAACAAAGACGCCACAGTGGTGCTGGGTGAGCCTCTTTGGAGTTTTATTTACAGGGAAAGCCAAGGAACTGGGGAATTGCTGTCTGCTAACTGTCACTTAAGCAACTGGCTCAGTTAATTACCTTAATGAAGCACATTCTCCATCCTGATTAATGGGGAAATCAGTCATTAAGCTTTATTAGGCGACGCATTTGTCTCCACGGCAATCCAGGGACAGTTCCACACAGGAACCTCAACCATCTTGCTACCAAAATTGGGGAGGGAGTTTGGTCTGGGGTTTGTTTTGGGTTTTTTTAATTCTTTTTAAATGCCTCCTTTTGGAGTTCACAAATAAAACCTTCTCCTTGCCAAAACAAGGCTCTGATGATGGATGCTCAATTTGCTACATCGTTAACTCCTTCCGCTTTACCTCGGGATAAGTAAAAACCAATCAAAGGCTCAATGCTGGCACCAATTGGCTTGACAATTACAGCTTCATTAATTACCCTTCCCACCACTGCCCCTCCCCCCCCGCCCCCCACAGCACAGAAGGAGCAATTCTCAAAGCAAAGGAGATCATGGTTAAAAAGCGAGTTGCAAGAGAAAGCTACAGGGAGACAGGAGATGTCCTGGGGAGGGAGAAGAGCACAGGTTGGGGCTGCCCTGCCCTCCAAGTCTCTGTGACTCTGTGATCTCCACCAGGAGCTCTGCTAACAAACAATGAAGCTCTTAAGAAGGTGAAGGGGAAAATCAGTGCAACATTTGACACCCCTGAGACATTGCTGCTGGGGATTACCAGCAGCTGGCAGCACTGGCAGCGCTCTTGAGTCTTGGCGAATGTGCTCCTGGCAAGTGGCTGAAGGGGCGAGCCCAGAGAAAGACACGAGGAGGATGGGGAGGGCTGGAAGGGCTCTGCTGTGAGCCCAGGATGAGAGAGTTGAGGGTGTTCAGCCTGGAGAAGAGAAGGCTCCAGGCAGACCTGGTAGCCTTTCAGTACCTAGAAGGAGCCTGCAGGAGCGACAGGGAAAGACTCTCTCAGCCTATCCTCACAGCAGAGGGCTTCCAGCCCTCAGATCATCTTTGTGGCCTCCTCTGGACTCATTCCAAAATCACAGAATCATTCAGGTTGGAACAGACCCTCAAGATCACCAAGCCCAACCCAGAACCCTAATCTACCAGGCTCACTCTAAACCAGCTCCCCAAGTACCATATCCAAACCACCTTTAAACACACCCAGGGTTGGGGACTCCATCACCTCCGTGCCCAGCCCATTCCAATGCCAATGTCCAATCCCAATCTCCATGTCCTTCTTACACTGGGGGCCCCAGAGCTGAACAGAGGGCAAGCATGGACATGTGGCTCTTCACACTGACCATTTCAAAGCATCTATAAGCCAAGGATGTTCTAGAACAAAGAAGTGATGGCTCCACCTTTCTCCTGCCCTCTGTTCTCCTCACACTCAGAGCCAGTGTCCTGCCCAGCTGAGCCTTCCTGCCTAGGAAATAAACTTATAAGGGTCTCTCTGCCTTCCACCTTCCAGATGCATTTGTGTTCCTACAGCCACAATCACACAAGTGACAGCTGGAGAAAGTCCAACGGAGAGTCACAAAGATGCTGAGGGGCCCTGAGAGCCTGGGAAGTGCTGGAGAGAGTCCAGGGGAGGCTGGGGAGAGGCTGAGGGACCTGGAGCAGCTCTGTGAGGAGCAAAGGCTGAGAGCCCTGGGGCTGAGAGCCTGCAGAAGAGCAGCCCCAGAGGGCAGCTCAGCAGTGCTCAGCAAGAGCTGAAGGGGCTGTGGGGGGCAAGAGGCTGGGGCTGGCATCTTCTGAGTGGTGCCTGGGCACAGGACAAGAGGCAACAGCAACAAATGAGAACACAAGAGGTTTCACTACAACTTAAAGAGCAACTTGTTTGTTGTGAGGGTGCTGGAGGGCTGGAGCAGGCTGCCCAGAGAGGTTGTGGAGTCTTCTTCTCTGGAGCCTCAAAATCCACCTGGACCCATTCCTGTGCATCCTGATCTGGGTGAACCTGCCTTAGCAAAGGGTTGGACTAGAGGATTTCCAGAAGTCCCTTCCAACCTCTACCATGCTATGATTCTATGACCTTCTCCTGTGCAAGGAAGGAGTCAGGACTACATTTATTAAGTTCCAAGCAGTCATCAGATTGATTGGGTGTGGAGCACAAATCACAGAATCATAGATTGGGTTGGGTTGGAAAGGACATCAAAGCTCAGCCAGTTCCAAGTCCCCTGCCATGGGCAGGGTCACCTCCCACCAGCACAGCTTGCTCAAGGACTCATTTAACCTGACCTTGAACACCTCCAGGGAGGGCATATCCACAGCCTCCCTGGGCAACCTGTGCCAGTCTCTCCTCATCCTCACTGTCAAGAATTTCCTCCTCATCTCCATTCTCAACCTCCCTTCTTCCAGCTTCAATCCATTCCCCTCATCCTATCACTCCCAGCCCTTGTCAAAAGTCCTTCCCCAGCTCTCCCGTAGCCACTTCAGGTACTGGAAAGCTGCTCTAAGATCTCCCCTTTTGTTCTCCAGCCCCAACTCTCCCAGCCTGTCCCCACAGGGGAGGTTCTCCAGCCCTCTGATCAACTTCATGGCCTCCTCTGGACCCTCTCCTCCAGCTTCATGTCCTGCTTGGGCAGGAGGTAGCAGACCTGGAGGTAGTGCTGCAGGTGAGGTCTGAGCAGAGCAGAGCAGAGGGGCAGAATCCCCCTGCTGCTCTCCCTGCTCTGGCTGCAGCCCAGGCCCTGCCTTACAACTAAATCAGACCCAGGAGCACATCCTGCCCATTGTGCTTCAGGAGTTGGCACCAAACAGTTCAAGGGAACCCCCTCTCATGGAGAAGGATGAAAGAAAAACACCCTGGAGGTGTTTAAGGCCAGGCTGGATGAGACTCTGGACACGTTAGGAAGAAGTTCTTCAGCATGAGGGTGCTGAGAGCCTGGCACAGGTTGCCCAGGGAGGTGGTGGAAGCCTTATCCCTAGAGGTGTTTAAAGCCAGGCTGGATGAGGCTCTGGACAGCCTGCTCTAATGTGAGGTGTCTCTGCCCATGGCAGGTGACTTGGAGCTGGATGATCCTTGGGGTCCCTTCCAACCCTGACTGATTCTATGATTCTAAAATGCTTTATAGCCCAGATTAAAATAAATAAATTAATAAAAGATTGGCATCACATCAGGGCTTGGTGTGAGGAAGAGGTTTGTGCTTCCTCCCTGCTTGGTATGCAGGGGGTAATTTGCAGCCAGCCTGAAAAGAGTCCATGTGGACAAGGTTCCAGCTGGATGCTTCTCTTTCTATTCAGCATCTACTATTAAAGCACATTCAGAAGACCTTCTAATAGGTGCAGCAAGACAATACCATTCAAAACAAAACAAAACAAAGCAAAAAAAAAAAAAGACATTTTAAATTCATTAAAAGCACTGCAGAGTGGCATTAAAGAAGCAAAAAAAAAAAAATTAAAAAAGCTGCAATAAAAGAGATGAACAAAAGAGGATTAGCAAAATTAAACCCTCCTTCAGCACAATGACTCCTTGGCTCTTGCTTGTGGACATGAGGACCCACCAAAAAAAAAAACAAACAAAAAAACCCAAAACAAACAAAAAAAAAGGGTAACAGAAATGAATTCCAAACAGACAAAACCCCCAAGGATTGCTCTGCACAGAGCTTCTGCTGCTTCTTAATCCCCACAGCTGCTTAGGAGCTGCCGAGACTCCGGCGAGGAGGAGCTGAAAGAGGAAGCGCAGGGAGGAATTCCGTGGGAAGAAAGCTGCTAGCAAACAGTCTCCAGATTACTTTCTGGCTGTAACCTGGTTACATTTGCAGCTGGGTCATCCCTTCTGGGGCTGTGCATGCCAGCCCTCATGCCCTTCCCTCACCCCCCATCACCCTAGGAAATTACTTCAGATTAAATTGCTACTAAGACCCCACCTGCAGCTCTGTGTCCAGTTCTGGAGCCACTGTTACAGGAGGGATCTGGAGGTGCTGGAAGGTGTCCAGAGAAGGGCCACGAGGATGAGCAGAGGGCTGGAGCTGCTCTGCTATGAGGAGAGACTGAGGGAGTTGGGGATGTTCAGTCTGGAGAGGAGAAGGCTCCCAGGAGACCTTCTTGTGGCCTTGCCATACCTGAAGGGGGCTACAAGAAAGCTGGAGAGGGACTTTTTAGGGTGTCAGGGAGTGACAGGACTGGGGGGGATGGAACAAAGCTGGAAATGGGGAGATTCAGACTGAATGTGAGGAAGAAGTTCTTCAGCATGAGGGTGGTGAGAGCCTGGCACAGGTTGCCCAGGGAGGTGGTGGAAGCCTCATGCCTGGAGGTGTTTAAGGCCAAGCTGGATGTGGCTCTGGACAGCCTGATCTAGTGTGAGGTGTCCCTGCAATAGCAGGGAGGTTGGAGCTGGATGGTTCTTGAGGTCCCTTCCAACTCTGACTGATTCTATGATTCTATGAAAGGTAAAGAGCAAAAGAAGAGAGGTCAGTGGTCAGGTGGCCACCAACAGTCCAGAAGCAACCCAAGGTGCTGCTCAGGTGGATGTTGAACAGGAGACTGTCAAGCAGCAGCACAAGAGACCAAAATGCTGCTGCCCTGAAGGCTGAGCTTGAAGCTGCTCTGCTGTCAAGTGGCTGCAGAGCTCTGCTCCAGTGCTGTCATCTTGCTGGACCTGAGCTTCTCCATCTGCATCCTGCTGTTCTGCAGCTGCCAAGGGAGAGGGCTCTGTGCTCCCCAGCCATGGGACACCCTGTGCCATCCAGCTCTGGGCTCCCCAGTGCCAAAGAGCCTGGGAAGTGCTGGAGAGAGGCTGGGGAGAGGCTGAGGGGCCTGGAGCAGCTCTGTGAGGAGCAAAGGTTGAGAGCCCTGGGGCTGAGAGCCTGTAGAAGAGCAGCCCCAGAGGGCAGCTGAGCCATGCTCAGTAAGAGCTGAAGGGGCTGTGGGGAGCAAGAGGCTGGGGCTGGCATCTTCTGAGTGCTGCCCAGGGCCAAAGGGTACAAACTGGAACCCAGGAAGTGCCACCAGGAGATGAGGAGAAAGTTGTTTGGTGAGAAGATGCTGGAGGGCTGGAGCAGGCTGCCCAGAGAGGTTGTGGAGTCTCCTTGTGTGCAGAGCTTCCAACGCCCCCTGGCCACTGTGGTGCTGGGCAAGCTGCTGTGGGTGCTCTGCTGGAGCAGGGGGAGTTGGATTGGCTGAGCTCCAGAGGTCCCTTCTCACCCTCACCATTCTGTGAGTCTGTGATCCCCTTCCTAGAGGAGCACTCAAAGCACTTTAGGACCAGCACAGCCATTCCCACCACCTTCCAGCTCCTACAGACAGGAGTTTTGTCTCCATCCTTAGCTCTCTTTGTGCCTTTGAAAGCACCACGAGCAGCCTCACTGCTCCCCAAAGTCACTCAGAGCTGGACTCTTCAAATCCTACCTGGGATCAGCACCTCCTGCAGACAAGCAGAGTGGTACAGGAGTATTTCTAAGCACCAGTTGGTGGATCTGGCACCTCACACACCTCTGACCCTGACCATTCAGGTGTTCCTCACCTCTACACTATGCTGGCAGAAGAAAATAAAGAATAATGGCACCACATTATGGTGGAATTGGTTAGGTTGGAAAACACCTTTCAGATCACCCAGTCCAACCATCCCCCCAGCACTGCCAGGCCACCACTGAAGCATGGCCCTCAGCAACACATCTCAGTGGCCTTCCCATCTCTCCAGGGATGGGGACTCCACCACCACTGCCCTGGGCAGCCTGAGCCAGGCCTTGACAACCCTCAAGGGGTAGAAATTGTTCCTCATGTCCAACCTGAACCTCCCCTGGGGCAGCCTGAGGCTCTTTCCTTTTATCCTATCACTTCTTCCTTGGATGAAGAGTCCAACCCTCACCTGGCTGCAACCTGCTCTCAGGGGAGTTGCAGAGAGCAATGAGGTCTCCCCTCGACCTCCTTTCCTCTAGGCTAAACCCTCCCCAGCTCCCTCAGCTGCTCATCTCCAGCCCTGTTCTCCTGACTCTTCCCCAGCTTTCTTGTCCTTCTCTGGACCTGCTCCAACCCTTCAATGTCCTTTCTGGGGCAAGAGGCCCAAAACTGACCCCAGGATTTGAGGTGTAGCCTCCTCAGTGCCCAGCCCAGGGTGACAATCACTTCCCTGCTCCTGCTGGCCACACTCTTGCAGATCCAAACCAGGCTGCTGGTGACCTTCTTGGCCACCTGGGCACAAGCTGGCTCATCTTCAGCCTGCTGCTGACTAATACTAACCTATAAACCTGGCATACAAGATTCAAGAGGTTCATTAAGTTCTTACAATTTCTTTCCAGGCTAAGTGGCTAAAACCTTCATAAATAGAGAGTTAGTGAGGAGCAGACATCACAAAGGTGTCCTGCTCTGGTGGGAGGTGTCCCTGCCTGTGGCAGGGGGATTGGAGCTGGATGATCTTTAAACTCCCTTCCAATGCAACCCATTCTGTCATTCCCTGATAGGACACTTCCAGGATCTCAAACATTAAACAGCAGTGTGGGCAGCAGGGCAAGAGAGGCCATTCTGCCCTTTGGCTCTGCTCTGCTCAGACCTCACCTCCAATCCTGCCTCCAGTGCTGCTGGCCCCAGCAGCAGGAGGACACAGAGCTGCTGCAGGGAGACCAGAAGAGGCCACAAGGATGAGGCAAGG
>WBNM01039738.1:5363-22039 GCA_013399055.1 Ramphastos sulfuratus
CGCCCGCCCGCCGCCGCCCGCCGCCTCCCCGCGCCCGCGGCCGGGCGAGGCGTCCGGCGTCTCTCCGGAGATCAAAGCCCTGCAGCAGACGCGGCGGCTGCTGGCCAACGCCCGCGAACGGACCCGCGTCCACACCATCAGCGCCGCCTTCGAGGCGCTGCGGAAGCAGGTACCTGCCGCCGGCCGGCGCGTCGGGGCCCCGAAGGGCGACGGGGAGGGTCGGGGGGTGGCGCCGGGGACCGCTTTGCAAATTCCGGCCTACGGGACTGCCTGAGGTGCGCCGAGAGGTGTGGGGGGCTTGGGGAGAGCCTCTCCGCCGGGGCGAGGGGAGGTCATGAAGGCGGGAGGCTGCGGTGGCCGCCTGACAGGAGGGGAAGTTGTCTCAAAATGCCTGGAAGTACCAACCCTTAGAACTGTGCTAACACTCCAGATAAATAAATAAGGGCTTCTCATTTGCTTGCAGTTAGAAACTTTTAGACTTCCCTCCCCGCCGCCGATAGAGGCTGGCGTGGAGCGGAGAGAATCAGAACAACCCGAGGCTGCTGGGAGTGAAAACATAGGGTGGAGAGAGGCACTTGACCAAGCTGTGAGATGGGCGATGCGCCGGGATGAAGAGTGTGTGTACTTAGGCGCTGTCCTGCTGCGGTGGGCTGCCTCAGAGGGATCACTGGCAATTTGGGCAGCAGCATGCTCCCGTTGGCTTTTTGCAGGGACCCTGATCCTTCAGGGTCCTTGGGGCTCCTGAAACCACCTCTGAAATTTTCTGAGTACCCTACATCTGCTTGGGATACTTGAGTTAAGTTGTGGTCCCCTGCCAGTGAAATTTCCCATTACATTTACAGTACTGTGTATGGTGCAGAGCTTTCTTGGTGAGAGGTCTTGAAAATACTCATGGTTGTCTCTGGAGAATAATAGACCTGTTCTTGCTGGTAGAGTAGAGCTTCTGGAAGGTAAACGTAGTTTCGGACAAAATATCTTCATCACTTGTGACATGTGGAAAGTGAGGCCACAGGGTCCATCCACACAAGGGTGGATCAGTGCCCTGGCTGCTGTACTCAGCCCTGTGCTTCTCCATGTGTGGGGGCAGCCTGTCACAGCTCGGTGACAGAGGGAGATGTGCTGTCACACTTGCACAAGCCCAGCTGTCCCAGTTTCACTGCCTTTGCAATAAATGCAGATGTGTATATTCCAGGTATGTAGGAAGGAGGAGATGCACAGAGCTTGGCACTGCAGATGAGTCTGTGAGAGATACTGAACATCATCTCTCTCAGGATGTTGCCTCCAGCCCTGTGAGAGTAGCACGCTCTGCTCGCAGGGGTCTCACACACTTGGGCTTTTGGCTACCATCTTTCAGACATTACTTCCCCAAGCCATTCCCCAAGTGTGCATGCTCTGCGACTCAACCTTGTTTCCTGCTTAGAGGAGCTCTGCTTGTTCCTATCTTAGGGAGGATGTCTGCAGCCCTTCCCAGCGACCACCGTGTGTTGGCTGATGGTTTGTCCTTCTCAGTCATCTGCAAACAGACTTCCAGCCCCTACCTCAATAGGAAGTGCATGCTGAGGCTCAGGCTGTGTGTCAGGGGAGAAGCTGATGAGCATCCAAACTAGAGCAATTTCAATCACTATGTGGTGGTGGGATCTGACAGCTTCTGTTATAGTCATGTTAACCCAGCTTGCGCCGGATGCTGTCTCTCCAGTGCTGAGAGGGTGTCCCTTTGGACGCAAACTCCAAACCTGATGTACTTTGTCTGTGAGCTGCTTCCATATCTTGGTTGTTCAGCAACTGTGTAACGTGTCTGGAAGTGTCACACTAACTCTCTGTGGACAGATATCTACACCACCAAAACCGCAAAGGGAAGTAGCAGTGATTTCCCAAATCACTGGCAATCTTGTTCTAGGCTGAGCCTCAAGCAGAAGTCAGGCAAACAACAAATTAAAGCCACACTCTTTGGGGAAATGGGCAACTCTTGAAAAGCCTCAGATTCCTGGCCTTGGCCCTTGGCTCCATAAATCATTTCAGCCCTGGACGCAGTTGGGAGCCCAAAGAGCTTGGAGAACAAGTTGGTGTTCTCTCCTCTTCCCATGGAAGCCAGTCCCTAGGGTCAGCATGGGACCATGCTGGCAGAGCTCTGCAGAAAGAACTCATTCTGCAGGCAGCATCTGCTGTGTGGGCTTCCTAGCCGTTTGCTGAGGGGTGGGCTGGCTGTCCTGACCATCATTGGATGACATTTGGATTCATTTCTCGTTGGGCTGCCAGCGGCATGCTTGATGCTGTATGTGACATCAGGTGACAGTCAGCTTCATTGCATGAGCACATGTCACTGGCTTGTCACTCATATCACTCACACCAGCACTGGCAGAGGTTTGTGGGGAGCAGCTGGAGTCAGAGGAGAGGATGTTGCTCTCTGTCACATCTTGGCCAGCATGGCTGGAAAGTGGCAATGTGGACAGATGTTTTCATAGAGGCAGATGCAGCAGGGAGGCTTTACCTTGCCTCAGGTGAGTGCCATCTTGTCACAGCCCTGAGCATACGCAAGACAGGAGGCCATCCCTGTGCACCATCAAAGCAGGCCTTGGTTTAGTTCTTGTTCCTCGACTAGCTCTTTGTCCACTCCTTGTCATCATGTGTCAGACTATTAAGCAGCTAGGAGGACTTTTCTGAGACATTGAAACTGATCTCTCTCCACAGACAGGTGGGCGAGGACAGGGCAGAGCACCATGCTTGAACACTGGCCACCCTGGCCCTATGCTCCTGTGGGATGGGCTTGAGTGCTGGATGCAGAGCCACTGGAGTTAAGAGCCCTGCTCAGCCACTGGTACCCAGCACCCATGCAGATATTGTCCCCTCCACCACCCTGTTTGGAGATACTCATCCTCTCTGGCACGCATGAGCTAAACCCCAATGCTTGCAGGATCAGCCACAGCACAGCCACACTGTGGGGAGGCGATCCACACTCGAGGAGGAAGAGGAAGCTCTGCTGCTCTGCAGGGCACCTTCTTTGCCTCAGCAGCCCACCAAGGTTGAGCGGCTGGCAGGGAGCGTGTGGGGCAGATGGGCTGGCAGTGGTGTCTTTGCGCACCGCAGCTGTATCCATATGGCACACACGTTCTGGCTGGTGTTGGCCAGCTCGCCAGATGGCAGGAAGGGATGTAGGGATTCTTTTTCCCCCAGTTCTTGGTGGAGGAAGAGCTGACCAGAGGCTTTTCACAGAAGGAGAGACTAACCCAGACATGTCCCACAGCACTTGGCTGGCCATGGCTTGTCTCTGAGGGCAGGGCCCTCTCCAAGGTGGGAGGTAGACAGGCAGGTGCTGGCTTCAGGAAGGTGCCAGCTGTTGGAGAGGCATGTCATTGCCACTGTCCTTGCCCTTTGGTGTCATGGCCACAAGGACCAATTTCTCTACCTCTGAGTCGCTACCTTCCCCATAGGGCCATAACACTGAAGTGGGACTGAAGATGCTGCTGGGGCATGGCCCCTTCCTCCTAATCCTTCAGCTAGTCTGTCTGGAAAAGATTTCCAACCCTCAATTCCCCAAGCATCATTTGCCCAAGCAATCCCTGCACTGACAGTGGACTTGTGAGGCTGGCAGTGTAGTTCCCTGAAAACACTCACCTGCTCTCAAGCACTTCCAGATGCTGGCGACACTTCTGCTATGCATCACTTTCCCTCTGCTGCTGCCTTTCTCAGTGACCCTCTCGGTGCTGCTGCTATCTCCATGTCTGGGCAGCTCCTACCTGGAGCACTGATTTCCTGCCCTGTGGTGCCCTGGCAGGTGCTGATCAGTGGGTTCTTGCAGTGCCCCAGCAGTGTGCCCCCCACAAGTGACCTGACAGGTTGTACTCTTGCTGTCCTTGCTATTGTGGATGGCAAATGAACCTGAACATTCCTTATGCAGAGACACACATTGAGTTCACAAGAACCCAAGCTCATCACCTTCTCCATCTGAAGGGCCCTTGTGCTGGTGGGTGCCAGTTCAGTGCAAACTATTCAGAAGAAACAAGATGCAACAATGCCACCACCCACCTTCAGAGCAACCCTGGATCCCTTTTTTGTCTTTTGGCAGCATGAGTCTCTTACTCCAGCACCTCCCCAGTGCGAGAGTGAACCATCTTAACTTTTATTACCACATGGACGTAGCCACCAGATTTGATGCTGAGGCCCCGGCCTGGAGAAGATGGTGCTCTCCACCATTAGGCTGCAGGAGACAGGCAAGCAAAGCAGATCCCACTAACATACTGCACTCACAGGAGTCACGATGGAGCTTCCCAGCTGTGCTGACAGACCCTAAGGTGGCAGCAAACTCTCCCTCCATGGATGGAGGCAACCACAGCAATCTTCCTGACCTGGAGCCTGCCTAGGCTTGAACATCTGGTTTCCCTCTGGAGTGAGGCTGTCCAGATCCTCCTCGAGAAAGCAGTGTGTGGAGCCACAGCAAGCTGGAGGCTGTGCCAGCAGCAAATGTGGCCTCAGCCATCCACCTTCCCTTGAGGCACAAGGGGGTTTTCCTAACTCTTCTCACACTGCATTATCAGGGTGCCCTCTGCCTGTGCAGCTGCCAGTCTCGCTCTCCACACTCCCGTGGGTTTTACTGGGCCTCTTAGGTGCTGGAGTGGAGGTTTTTTTCCTCCTGGTAGCATCCTGTCACTTTTTGCTGCTGGCATGCATGTGGCTGCTGTAGCTGGTTGTTAAAATGGTGCAGTAAAGACCCCACTTGGTCCTGTTGGGAGCATGGTGGGATGTCAGGAACAGCAGCCTGCAGGCCACAGGAGGAGATTGTATTGCTGTGGGGTGATGCAGGTGCAGGGGCTCTGAAGGGACAAGCTAGGTGCTCAATGCAAGCAGGACCTGCAGCTTGAGCAGTGCTTTAGCCACAGGGCAGTGGAGGCTTAGACCCTTCTGGAGATGCATCAGAATTTGCTTCGCAAGGTAGCTGTGGTTTGTCACCTCTGCAGATGGGACACCACAGGCAACCGGTGATGCTGGCTTGTTCCCACTGAGTGGTGTGCAGGCTGAGAGCTTTCCTCCATCACCTGCTGACGTCACTGGGGGTGACAGCTGGGTAGGAATGTTTGGTCCTGCTCTGCAGTAGCAGTTGGAGAGATGATGCTGGGCTTTGGAAGAGCTGGAGCCACACAATGCTCAGCAGTGTGCAGTGCCACTACAGCAGGCTGCGGCTGAGCAGCAGGATGCTGCCTGGAGCATCTCAGTGCTGCCAGCTGGTCTGCAGGGACACTTGCAGTTATTTAGAGCCCAGGTTGGCACAAGCAGAGTAGCATTGTGGCTGGACAGCTAAAGATGACAAAATACTGGCCTGGAGCAGTGCAAGGGGAGAGAAAATAAGGGAAAAACCAGACAGAAGGATAAAAATCCTAAAAACAATGTCAGTGTGTCACCAAGAATGGGGCTGGTTTGCTCCCTTGGTCACTGTCTAACTGCTCTGCTACAAATCCCACTGGTGTCTGGAGGAGTTTGCTCTGCCTCCTGCAGCAACCCTCAGTTAATCTCTGGGTTTTCTTACAGCTCCCGCTGAAACTGGAGGAAAGGGTCTGCTTTGAGTCTTGACTGCTCCCTGCCTTAATCCACTCTCCAGTTCTTCTGAGCTGTGGACCCTGTGGTGGGGAGGTTGGACACATTATGGTACCCTGCAGCAGAGCCCCCCCAGGCCCTTTGCCCCTGACCTGCATCTGCTTTGCTCCATGCCATGTATGACCACACAGTGATGCACCTCAGCCTGCACCCAGTTGGCAGTGGGATGCAGAGGTGCAAGCAGAGCTGTGCATGTGCAGCGGGAGGGCTGTGCTGTGCTCCTCACAACCAGCCATGAGACCAGGGCAGCTCTTGGGTCTAAGCAGTGACAGCAAGGCAGCAGAAAATGCTGTGGTGTCAGCAGTTGCTGATGGCTAAATCACCAAGGGCAGACCTGGTTCTGAGTCACCTGGTCTAGTTAAAGATGTCCCTGCTCACTGCAGGGGAGTTTGGACTAGGTGACTGTTTTAAAGGTGCCTTCCAGCCCAAACCATTCTACAATGCAGCAGCTCTATGCAACTGTAGTTCTTGAGGGTAGCCCCTTCTGGAGGAGATTTTCTAGATTTGGAGTTTATCCTGTGATACCTCAGCAGTCCTCTGCACAGTTCCTGTTTTGGGAGGTGATTCAAAATGCCTGCATTATGAGAAGAGCTTTTCTGCTGCATGCCCTGAGGATGTGCAGCAGGCCTTGAGGATCCAAAACACCTGAGGAATAGTGCAGAGGGACTGTCTGAAGTGGAGCAGAGCCAAGCCTGGGGCAGCATTAACCAGATCACCCTTGGAAGAGAGCAGTGGGGTGAACAAACCCTGCACCACACCTAAGTTTTGTTTGGTGGAAGCCAGTGCCTTCACTCCAAGGAGTGAACTCATGTTTTTGCAATGTGAGCGATGAGGGAGCCAGGAGCTGGGAGCTGGGTAATTGGACAGAGTGGACCCACCCCAGGAACCAAGGTCAGGACTACTGCTCCTGCTGAGTGCTGCTGCTTTTGTTCTTGTTGGCATTTTGAAGTTAGATTTGGTCCCTGGCTGGATGCTTTGCTGCCTGTGTCAAGGCAGGGATGAAGCTTTCTTTCAAGCTGCTGTGATTGCTTTGCTAGCGTAGGGCTCCCCAGGGCTGCAGGCTGCTGGCAGAGAAACAAAATCCTCCTGCGCCCACTGTATGAAATAGCTGCCCATTGCTGGCCAGAAGAGAGCTCTGCAGAGCATCTGACACAATGGTATCCACAGATGGTCAAGGGAGCCAGTTGTGCTCCTCTGCTCCACCATGGTGAAACCTCACCAGAAGCACTGTGTCCAGCTCTGGAGTCCTCAGCACAGGACAGACATGGACCTCTTGTAGCAACCTGGAGTGGACCTACAATAATGAGAGGGCTGGAACACCTCTGCAGTGAGGACAGGCTGAGAAGGTTGAGACTGTAGGGAGACCTTACTGCAGCTTTTCAGTACTTAAAAGGGCATATAAGAAAGATGAAGACAGACCTTTTATCAGGGCTTGTTGTGACAGGACAAGGGGTGATGGGGTAAACTAAAAGAGGAAAAACTAGGCTGGATAGAAGGAAGAAATTCATTATGGTGTGGTTGATGAAACACTGGCCCATGTTGCCCAGAGAGGTGGTAGATGCCCCATCCATGGAAGCATTTAAGGCCAGGCTAGACGGGGCTCTGAGCAGCCTGATCTAGTTAAAGATGTCTGTGCTGACTGCAGCAGTGACCTTTAAAGGTCCCTTCCAACCCAAAGCATTCTATGGGGTCCTTCTCCAAAAGAACTCCCCTGAGAATCATGTCATGTATCCACAGAGCAGGATCTTGCCCTTGCTGGGTTCAAACCATTGCTGTACTGCCCCAAAGGTGTAGTGAGCACCAGTGGCATGGAGGAGCCATGGATGGAAGCTGCTTCCAGCTGTGCACTGGGCAGGAGGGGATATCTGGGGACTAGAGCTTTGATGCTGCAAGTGGGAGTAGTCTAGCAGGCTGGAAAGTTGCCTGTCTAGTAGCTGCAAGTCATTTGGTGGTTCTGAACCACACACCGTGGTTCTCCTGGGTCCTAAATTCAGGCACTGCATGGAAGCAGACAGCTGCCATGGTGCTGTTGCTGCACCACCACATCCACCCACTGATAACCAGCTGCACTGGAGGGGGCTGGCAAGGCTGTGAAGGATGTCCCTGCAATGCCTGTGGAGTTTTTCACCCTAAAGCTGTCTAAATCATCTTCATCCCACCTGGGATGTTGCAAGGACTCGGGGCATGTGGCTGTCAGGAGCAGGGCAGGGAAGCAAAGCCTCTTGCTGGAGAGTGTGAACAGACTAAGCAGGCAGTGGGCTAGAGTCAGCCAGTGGGGAGGGGCCGTCTGTGCTCACCTGCCCCCTGCAACTGGGAGAAAAGAAAAAGGCTGGCTGCAAACACTTAGCAAACATCTACCGGGGGTCACACATCTTAAACAGACAATGACTTTTGGGACAAGGCCTTCTGCTCGTTGCAGCTATTACTCATAGCACCACAGAATGATTTTAGTTGTAAGAGAAGCTTAAAGACCATCTAGCCCAGCCCACTCCTGTGGGCAGGCACCCTGGCACACAGGCACACGGGCACGCAGGGACACAGGCACACAGGCACCCTGGCACACAAGCACACGGGCGTGCAGGGACACAGGCGCCCCGGCACACAAGCACACGGGCGTGCAGGGACACAGGCGCCCCGGCACACAAGCACACGGGCACGCAGGCACCCCGGCACGCAGGCACCCCAGCACGCAGGCACACCGGCACGCAGGGACACCGGCACATCGGCACTCAGGCACACAGGCACGCCTCTCTAGAGCAGCTTGCTCTAAGCCCCATCCAGCCTCCCCTCGACCGTTTCCAGTTATAGGCCATTCACAGTATCTTGCCTCCTCCCAGTGCCCCTCCAGACAGCAGGCCTGGAAATACTTCGGGATGGTGAGAGAGAGCTCAGGATAGATGAGCAGGGAAAACCAGAGCTCCCCCTGCCCCATCCCGAGATGCCTGAACACTGGGAAATGTCTGACTGCTACCAGGGTGGAAGGAGGGAGGTACAGAAGCCAGAACTGTTAAGCACTGGACATTTATATGAACCTTCTGGAAAGAATTTTGGCAGTTGCACTGTGTGTTCAGGTGCAGGGAAGAGGCAGACAAATGCTCTCCTTGGGATAGCCCTGATGTATTTTAGCAAACCCTAGCATAGTAATAAAGCAGATGAATTTGGCAGTTCTCAGAACATGCTATGGAAGAGCTGTCAGGAGGGCTTAGCCTGTGCTACAGCACAAACGTGGACACTTCTCCACCTTGGAGCCCTGCTGTTCCCTGCTGTTCCTTGCTGTTCCCTGGTGACCTGCTCGTGCCCTGCCTGACCTTCATATGGAGGGCATCTGTGCAAGTCTGTGCTGATAAGTCCCATTTCTGGCATGATAACAGAGACGTCTGGACCTCCAGCACACTGCAGTGTCCTTTGTTTCATGCGGTACAAGTAGAGTGGCCTCGGCTTACAGTCATTACCTGCACAGGTCCAGAGAGTGTTGATAGAAATTGTATCTTACTGATAAGGACAGGAGGGACAGAGATCTACCCAGACAGAAGCTCAGTGGTGTGAACTGGCTTAATGCTCCTGAAGTCCATGGGATGATCCTGGTTGTTCCTTACAGACCCATCATGGTGAACACAGCCCACATCCTCATATGGCAGGGGTAATTGTTGTCCCCTCTCAGCCTTCTTTTTCTCCAGTTATTTCCCAGTCTTATCTGACAGCCTCCTCTTCTATGCCCTGTGTAAGAATCAACTCCAAAACCATGTCTTTGGTGGATGACAGTGACCATCCAAGGAGCTGCAGCAGAGCCTTGCTTCCTGGAGAGGGCTGGCTGTGGACCGAGCATTCCTCTGGTCAAGTGTGCAGCAGACTTTCCGTGGGCTTCAAAGGGCATATCTTTGGTCTTTCAAGGGTGCTGCCTTTGAGTTACAGACCTCAGGAATGGAAAATACCTGTTCAGTCACACCTCACCCTGTCTTCCTGCAAAAGAAGGGCTCTTCTGCACAGGAATATGTATCAAGAGCATTCATCTTGCATTGCTTCATGCCCTCCCAGGCTGAGGATCACTGATCAGACCCATGAGACTCTGCAGAGCCTTTTGCAGACACAACCAACAAACCTGAAGCTTTGGTTCCTGTTAGTCCCAGCCCACTGTTGTGCTAACCTCCCAAAGCCAGGGATGGTGCCAGTGTCCTTTCCTTTCTAGCAGACAGCTGCACCCTCTGGAGCAGTGTGAGTTTGCAGCTGCAGCTCCTTCCTAATTCCTTTCAGTCGCCACTATGGTCCGGGGGAGGTGCTGAGCAGCAGAGAAGGGAAATATCTTCATTAGCTACACAGGAACTTGATCTCTCTCCTGGTTCCCCCTGGCTCTGAGCAGTGGACCTGCTCAGCTCCAGTCCTTGCAGCTCTTCCACCAAAGCACTGATGTCTGTTCCCCTCAGGCATGATGAGCAAGAAGGTGAGGAAGGGGCTCAATTCTCACCAGAACAGTGATGGATGCTGGCATCACCTCCTGCTGACAGTCTGTGTAGCACAGACCCCATGAAGAGCAGGGAGGGCTACACCTATGTGGCCACACTGGCATCAGACGTTTCTCCCATTTCAAAGACACTCACGCTGCTTTGGGTTGGGTTTTGAAGATTTCTTGGCATGCAAGTGTGCACTGACACCCTTTACTCTGCTTTGTGCAGATCTGTCATATCTTCCCTGCTGGCTTCACATTAAAGAAAGATAAAACCAAAGTCCACTTTCCTTGCTCCCCCACCCCCTCCCTGCTTGGGGAAGCTTTGGGTCTGGATCAGAACTAAGTGGCTTATTCCTCTCTCAATTTCCCATGTTTAATTCAAAAGGAAGCATTAAAATGGCAGGAGCTGAGCCAAGACAGGGAGGGTTCCTACAAAACAGTTATTCTAGCAATGTTGCCATGGCAGAAACTCTTATCTGCTGATGCTGGTGCCCCACACCCATCATGCTGGTATCTGAGCTCAAGGTGAACCTCTTCCTGTGGATGTATGGGGCAGCTCCTGTTTGGATTTTGCTGTAGCCTGTGGGAAAACTGTTGTGTAATCCCAGCCTTGGGGATTTATCAGCTCTATTAGCACTGTGATCTTTCTTGGAATTTGTAGCAAACATCCTACAAAACATTTTTGGGATTGGTTCCTTTATTTTTTTTTTTTCCTAAATAAAAACAAACACAAAAGAGCAAAACAGGCAAAGACCTGAGCCTGCCTTCTTGTGTCATAGCTGGGGAGCGTCTGTGCAGCAGCTCGAGGATTTCATGGTATATTTTCCTTCCACTCCATTTAACTTTCCTCTTGCTCTATTCAGAAGTTATTTCCACATTTCACTGAATCCTTCCATGTTAGTTTCCACCTTGCTTTGGTCTGTCCTGGCTGCTGTTTGACCTGGGATCTCCACCGTTCTTGTTACATCCATGTCAAAAGAGATTTGGGTGTTTGTGCCGCCCCGAGCCCTCTTGTTTCAAAGTGACTCTCAGTTTATTGCATTTTGGGGGCCAAGTATTGCTTCTGAGGGCAGGCACAGATGGTGAGTGCATAATGCTGGAAGAGAAGCGCAGGCAAGGTTTTACAGAGAGATTTTGAGAGGGCAAAAAAAAGGCCCTGTGAGCCACCAAACTCCAGCCGTTTCCAACTATCTCTCTTGATTCAGTCCGGAGAGGTTGGGGAAGCATTTCACTGTGCCTTCTCCTTGGCTATGAGCTTTGCAGAGAGCATCTTTCAGAGTTCATCTCAAATCCCATGGACGCCTCATGCGATTTCCAGCAGGAAGGGGGTGGAAATCACTCTCTCTCCTTTGAGTTGGTGTTACCAGCAGAGAAGTTCCTGCTCCATACAGCTGCCACCAGTGACACTGGGTATTTCCAGAGGATAAATAGATTTCTGCCATATCCTTTCTTAATGCAGGAAGAGGTTGAATTATTAGAAGACCTTTAAAGGCCCCTTCCACCTCAAGCTTTGATTCCCTGCTTCCTCAGGATATCAGAAGCAGACAGTGTGTGTGAAAAAAATGCTTTTTGAAGCTTGTTGGCTTGTTTCTGGAGAAGCTGGATACTGATGAGCACCTCAGCTGTATCATACAAGCCAAAGGACCTGTAGGGTCAACATCATTAAAATGCACATGCTTGTGGATAAGGATGATCCAACCAACTGTAGCTGCTTTGCATTTTCCTAAGTATTAGGGCAGGGCTCCTCCCTAGGAGCATTTGAAGACATTGATCAGCTTGGATCTGTGATCAGTGGACAGGCAAGGGAGTGTAGGTAGGGAAAAAAATGATGATTCCTGCAGGGAAGGATGGCAACAGTGGACAAACCAGGGTCTGACTGAGCTTAGCAGTACACTGGGTTGGAGACATGAGAGGTCCCAGCACCTGACATTGTGCCTGTCTGAGCTGTGCTGCTGAGTGGATTGATAAATGCCCTGGCAAGATGGGTAAGTGGTGTGAAGGAAGTCTGCTAGCAATAATACTCCAGCAAAGATTTGCTAAAGGTAGCACAGACAGGGAGAGTTACAGAGGACCTGAGGACTCTGAATCACAAGATAGTAATGTGGTGGTGAAATAAATACAATGTAGATAAAGTGAAGCAGGTAGGAAAATACCTATCAGGTTCTACATAGGAAATCACAGAACCACAGAATGGTCTGGGTTGGAAGGGACCTCCAGACCTCACCCAGCCCAACCCCCTGCACTCAGCAGGGACATCCTCCACTAGATCAAGTTGCCCTCAGC
The DNA here is from genome assembly GCA_013399055.1 of Ramphastos sulfuratus. NCBI lineage: Eukaryota > Metazoa > Chordata > Aves > Piciformes > Ramphastidae > Ramphastos > Ramphastos sulfuratus. Next base: position 17,677 of record WBNM01039738.1, read on the forward strand.
CCTGTCCAGCCTCACCTGCAGTATCTCCAGGCATGGGGCCTCAACCACCTCCCTGAGCAACCTATTCCAGTATTCCAACACCCTTATGGTAAACAACAGACCCTGAGCTGACAATTACCTCAGAGAAGAGGGACATCAGGGTTCCTGTAGATGGTTCACTGCAAGTCTCAGATCCCTGCCTGGTAGTGATCACAAATCAGGAGTTAGAGGCAAAGGAACATTACACGGAACTGAGAACTTGAGGATCTATTAAATAAATAGAGCACCCACCATGAATACCATGTGTTGTTCTGATCCTCTCAGCTTCACAAGAACTAGGAGAGGGTCATCAAATGTGTGGCATAGCTTCCACACAGCTCTCTGAAAGGACCTGGAAAAGAGGCTGAAATGATGAGGTAGGACAAAACATGTCTCAGTCAGGTGAATAAAAACCTGTTGTCCCATGTTACAGTACAGGAACTGGGGGAGCTGACAGTAGGAGCCAAGTTTAAAGCAAAGGGAGGGCAGCTTTGTTTGGACTAGGGAGAAAACTGCAAAGTGATGTCATGGGTGCTCCAAACTGACAGGAGCTTACCAAACCAAAGCTGTGGACAAAAAAGATCTATTGTGGGTTGCTAAATGCAGGGAAGGCACATCTAGATGAGGTCATGAAGCTGACTTTAGTTGGAGCCTAGTGGAATACTTGGGGAAATCCTATATGTGCCTGAGCCGTTCTGCTCCTCCCCTGGCATCTGCACATGGCTACTGTGGGGGTCATGGAGGGGATGAACCCATTTTTCCTTATGTAAAGTCCAGGGATGAACCTGACTTTGTATCTCTATGGAAAAGAGAGAAGCTGAGGCATGAGCATGGCAAGAAGCATTAAAAAATCTCTGACCCTAAGCAGAGTCTGATACTTTAGAGGGATGAGGAAGATGGAGACTTGTACGGAAGCAGATGGTAGAGGGACATTGAGGCACTGCGATGATTAATGTAGTCTGCAGACTTAGCCTGATGGGCAGCCTGAGTGGCAGGATGGATTTCAGATAAATGCCTGGCTCTGGTTTCTGGGCTCTTGTGCAGGAAAGGCTTAGTGACCTTTAGCAATTCCTCAAACTAGTGACTGGGGGCCTCAAGCCTGTTGGACGCAGAAGGTCTCTCCATAAGTTGTGTGCCTAGAGTGGAGCGTGTGTGAAGGGCTCTGATGGAGCTGGCAGCAGCAGGACACAAGTGCTGCTTGGGCATTCCAATGCATGCTGTTTAGTTGGGATTGTTTGGATGCTCCACATTGCTCTAGAAATCTTCAAGGGTAAAGAAAGTAATTGTGTAAGATGCAGCCAGGGCAGGCTCTGGTGTGTCTCTTCTGGGAGGTAAGGTACCATGATGGGGTAATTCTGTAGGAATTGCTTCCTCCAGGTCCTGCTCCTCCAACAGTGTCATAGTTCTGCACAAAAAGCAGTGCCCGGTGCTGTTTGAGCACCAGACTGTTACAAATCTGCTTATGTTCCCTTTATTGCCTTATTCTGCAAGACCTGTGGTAGCACTGCAGCTGCTCAGGGGGAGTAAGGTACTCAAGACAAGTAACTTGGTGGCCACCAAGAAGCCAACTGGAAGGCAGGCAGATGTCCTGGGCCATGGAAAAGCTCCTGATGGCAGAGTGGTGCTGAGGGCTGTTATTCTCCTCTCTGCCCCATGCCCTGTAGCACCCACATTTTCTCTCCATAAATGTGTCCTCTGCTGTACCCATTGTGCATGATGTGTGTCCAGTACCAGGGTGAGACTCTGGGATAGGCTGCCCAGGGAGGCTGTAGATGCCTCTTCCCTGGGGGTGTTCAAGGGCAGTTGGATGAGGCCTTGAGCAGCTGAGTCTCATTGCAGAATGTCCCTGCTCATGGTGGGGAGGCTGGAGTAGATGAGCTCCGAGATCCCTTCCAACCCGAGCCATTCTGCGATTCTATATCCTGCCACCATGTTTTAAGCAGAACTACCCTGCTGAAGTAAAGAGGCTTTTTGCTGCTTTCATCCCCATGGAGATCGGTGGGGGCGTTCTCACAAACCTGTTGGCATCATATGGCCTTTGCCCACCAGCAAAGGCCACGTGAGTTCCTGCTCATAACTGCTGGTGAGATGCCCTGCAGTTGTTTTGTTGTGCTTCACACAGAATATGGGCTTTATCTGGTCTCATTTTTAATTTTTTCTTTTTTTTCCCTGTTACCCTTTCTAGGTTCCCTGCTATTCTTATGGTCAAAAGTTGTCCAAACTGGCCATCTTGAGAATAGCCTGTAACTATATCCTTTCCCTGGCCAGACTAGCAGACCTGGATTACAGCGCTGACCACAGTAACATGAGCTTCTCTGAATGCGTGGAGCAGTGCACTAGGACCTTACAAGCAGAAGGAAGATCTAAAAAAAGGAAGGTATGTGATAGCCTCCTCCCCTGGCTCCCCAAATAACAGCAAAAGTTTGGAAAGGAGCAAAAACATCCAGAAAAGAAAAACTCAAAAGTGGTTGCCTTCCTTTCTCACCCTCTGGAGATCTCCATGATTTGGTTGTCCCTTGACTTTCACTCTTGGTGCTTCTCCTCCATCCCTCTGATCCTGCATTCCTCCCTAATCAAAAGCTTTTCTCTACTCCCTGTCCTCCATGCTGGGCTCTTCCTCTCGTTAGTCACCCATCATGTGTTTTAACATGAGACTGGTCCCGTTAGGGCCATCCCAGGGCTGTTATTTGTTAAACCAAACCTCGGGTTGCATTTTGGAGCCTGTCAAAGGCAGTGGCCCACCCGTTTGGCTTAATGCAACACTTACCTCCAAGGAAACTCACCCAGCAGCAGCCGCAGAGGTAGCTTATGGAGAAGGTGCAGGTACAAGCACCCAAGTAAGATGTAGGAGCTGCAGGACGTTTGGGTATCCTGAGGAAACAAGGTTCAGTCTAACTGCGCCTCACATTCCTTTGGGTTACTTAACACTGCCCCAATTAGGTGAAATCATCGTCAAGCGCCGGGAGGAGGAAGCAGAGGTTCTGCCAGCTTCCCTCTCGGAGGGTGACACAGGGGCATAAAGGAGTGATTGATGTCTTTGTTCAGCCTTTTATGACAAAAGGAGTTTTGTAAACTTGAATTGAACTTCCCCCTGCTTTCTGGGCTCGCCCAGCAGGCAGGATAATAAATGGCTGGTTTTAATGGCTGAATGGGCAGCTAAGCTGGGGAGCAGGCTGGTTCCCTGCTGTCATTAAGATCTGCTTCTGATTCGGGCAGGTTTCCTCACTTTTCCTCCTCTTTAGCCCATCAAATCATCCCACAGCAATTCAGTTTATAAATAAACACAATGGCACACTCCCTGTCACTTCCTCTGACTGTCACTGCCTGTATTTGTGCCCTGGAGCAGTGCAAGGCTCACCCAGCACCGCTCACCCAGCACCGCTCACCCACAGCTGATGGCATCAGCTGGACCTGGGAGGTGCACAGGGAGCTTCTGTGCATCTCCCAAAACTGGGCCTTCGTTTGAGGATGTGTGGTGCCCCTGGCAGCGGTGTCTGAGGAACACCCATGCGATGCCACCAACCCTAGGGCAAGGTGAGGGTTGGGTCTTGGGTCTCCTTGCCAAGATGAGATGGGTGAGAAGAACAGTGATGAACAGTATAGAATCATAAGGGTTAGAAAGACCTCTAAGATCATCAAATCCAACCTTCTGCCTACACCTCCATGGCCATTAAACCATGTCCTGAAGTGGCACATCTCATTTGTTTGAACATTTCCAGGGATGGTGACTCCACCACCTCCCTGGGCAGCCTATTCCAATGCCTGACCACCCTTGCAGTACAGAAATTGTTCCTTATATCCAACCTCTACTTCAGTGGGGTCTCTGCACTACCACAGTCATCAAACAAAAGGCAAGCAGGAGACTTTCCAAGACACCATCAGCTGCAAACTGCATTAGAAATTACAATCTTTAACACCAGTCACAGATAGGACAAATATTTCCTGCGTGCTCTTAGAAGGGGAGGATGAACATCCTTTTTGGGCTGTCAGCAGATTGCTAGCTGGGCCTTGGCTCCCCTCCCCAAGTGGAGATGGAGGAGAAAAAGAGGATGAATCTCATTTTTGGGGTGTCAGCAGATACCTGGGCTGGTGTTCAGGCTTTGGGTGCCCAATGGGCTGAGATCCATTGTCTTGGATTTTGTAAACCAACGCAAACTTAAAGATGGAGAATGCAGAGCCACATTACAGGCAGCTCCAAATCCCAGGGCTTTCACATCTAAGGGATAGGGCTGGGTTTATCTTTAATTAAAAAAAAAAAAAAAAAAAAAAAAAAAAAAAAAAAAAAAAAACAAAAAAAAAACCACAAAAACCCCCACTTCCATTGTAGGGTTTTTTTTGCTTGGGG
>WBNM01039738.1:22058-34099 GCA_013399055.1 Ramphastos sulfuratus
ATCTTTAAAAAAAAAAAAAAAAAAAAAAAAAAAAAACCAAACAAACAAAAAAAACCCAAAAAAAACCCCAAAACCCCCAGCTTCCATGTATGGTGTTTGTTTGCTTGGAGAAGATGTGTGGAGAAAAGTCCCAACCCCATCAAGAGCTTGTGAACAACAGAACTCTGGTGGGACATTAGCACATCCCACCTCCAAAAATAACACCACCAATCTACAGAAGCAGCATCACCAGCAGAAAATCTGCTTTCCCTCCATATTCTTGAAGGACACCCACTCAAACTCTTTTCCCAAGGCCCCCTCCAAAAAGCAAACTGGTCCTTCTACCTTGGTCCCTGCTCAGCCTGGAGTTTTTGTCTGGAAAGTGTCTGGCAAATGCATTTCTGCTCTTGTGGAAAGGCCCAGTTTAGGTCAGCCCAATAGCACGTGGATTCCACTGGCTGATAAATGGCAGTTTATTTCCAGCACCATTTGCTTAGGCTAACTATGAAGCCAAACCCAGTAGGTGCCACTATGTAACACCAGTAATTCCCAGCAGATAGGAACGGATGCAAAGCCTGGGTGGGGAGGACTCATTTAGGTATCGCCTTTATCCATGAACCAAGGAAATCAGCAGCATCCTGAGTATGAGGGAGGGAAATGTTGTTGTCAGAGGGAAATTACAGATCCAGAATGACTGTCCAGGGAATATCCAGGCTCTGGATGTCAGGTGGTGTGAAGGGATGTCTCTCCTGGGAGGTCTCACATGGGTGACTGGATGGGGATGCAATGGTTTGGCCTCAGATCATGGTGCCCTCGTTAATTTTTACATGGGCACGTTCTCCTGAGTTGTGTGTGGTTTTAATCAGGGCTCCAAACCACTGCCTGCTGAGCAGCTCTTCTGAGTTATCAGCGTTGTGGTCATTGTTACAGTTTTGTTGTTATTTTTTGGGTTACCTTTTTTATTCTCTCTTGAAAAAAAAAATCACAGGGAGCCCAAGCACAGAGTCTGCGCCTACAGCTCTGCCACTGGATCAGAGCACCCTCATCTCCTGCCATCTCCACTCTGTTGAGGCCCTGTCTCCTGCTTGCTTTCTCAGCTCTCCAGTTGTGATGTGCTGTGGCACCGTGAGCTTCTCACACGAAAAACTTGCTGCCTGCAGTTTGTTTTGGCAGGCAAGGGTTCCAGATGTTGCTCTTGCTGGGTTGTGCATGGTCTTTTGCTTTGGTTTCAAGGGCAAATGATCTGCTGTCTGTGAAGTCAGCTTGTTCAGACTTTGCTGTTGCAATAGAAAGTTTTCTGTTCTGCCCCTTGTCGCTCCACTTTGTTAATCAGAAAACCTGACTTTAGCATTTCAAACTTGATTAGGAAAATAAAATAGTCCCCTTCCCAGTCCCAACTTCAGTTACACAGCGATTCTAGTTGTTGCAGTTGAGACTTGACCAAAGGTGTCCAATGATGGGAGATTTCATTTGTAAGCAGCAAAAGGAATGACTGCAAAGCTTCAACTGCCCTTTCCTTGGAAAAACAAAAAATAACTCTGTGGGGGGTGATGAATTCTGACAATAGTCTTCATTTTTTAAACCTGGCTTTTGCTTGATTATGCAACTGGTCTGGACTAAGCTTTGCCCTTCACTGTGCATGCAGGAGTCATACCCACAGTGGAGATCTGGGTTGCAACAGAGCCCTGAGTCCTGCTGGGGAATGTCCTGGGAATGTCTTGATAAAAGGGAGGAATCTGCCCTTGGCTGCAACCAAAAGCATTCTCCAGGAGTGCTGAGGATGCGGCAGTGAAAGGAGGTGAATGAAAATGGGAGTCCAAGTTTCCACATCTCTGGAGTACCCTGCACAGGACACGACATTCAGTGGCCAAAGTTCTTGAGATTTTGTAGGATTTGGGGTCCAGCTTGCTGTTGGCAGAGTCTTTTGTGAGAGCTTTTTGTTCCCAAGGCCAGCTTCTGGTGCCCTGCAGGAAGGTGGCATTATGGCTCAGCGTAGGACTTCGGGGTGCATGGCTGGGTGCTCTCCCTGCAGACTGGTGGATTTGTGGGTACAGAGCTGTGCACTGCAGCCCCCCACAGCCCCTCAAGATCCAGTCTACAGAGCTGTGGGACAGACTTTACCTCCGCTTCAGGTACCCAGAGCTACGGGGCAGACCTTGCTTCCCTACCAGGCAGCATAGCCCTTTGTTCTACACAGAGCAGGATCCATCTGCTAGCAAACACCCTGCACGGCACAGCCGGCACCTAGCGCAGAAGAGAAACCCCTGAACCCCCGGATTCCCATGCCTGGCTTCTCTCGTTCTTCTCTTCCCTCTCCTCTCAGCTTCCGATTAGCCCTTTTGCGTTAGGCAGCTGCATCGCGGCGGCCGTGGGAGCTGAGCCGGAGCAGGCAGGGATGGGGGAGGGATGTTTTTTTTTGCTTCCTCCTCCCCCGTCCAGGCTCTCCTGGCAGTCGCAGACTCCAGATGTTCGCAGCGCGAGCTGGGAAGTCCTGCTGGCGCCACTCGGGGCAGAGGGCAGGGAAAGGCACGCGAGCTGGAACCCGGAGCGCTGCGCTCCTCGGGGCTTGGCGCGGGCCCCAGCGCGCTGCTGGCGCATTCCCCAGCTCTCTCCTGGCCATCTGTTCCAAAAAAACACTTTCAGAACCTCATCATCACTCAGGATACAACACTGCAAGCAGCTGTTAGTGAGGCAGAAGGAAAAAAAAAATTAAAAACACACATTTAAAAAAAAAAATTAAAAAAAAAAAGCAAAAGGCCAAACCATGCAAAAGGTCTCTTTGTAAGAGAGGAAGCTGGGTTATGAATAGCAGGCGAGCAGTTGGAGCTCAATAGAAGTTTTCAGCTGGAATTTAGTTTCTTGGTTTTGTGCCTGTGTGTGGATGCGCAGAGACACAAGGAATTCGAAATGTAAAATGTTCTCTCTGTGCATATTCCAGGGTCATTAAACGCTGCAGAAACATGTATCGGCTGAAAAGCCTCTCTGTGTGTCGCAGTCTGCTGCACATGGTGGCTGTAATTGCTGCGTTACATAAAACAGCTCTGGGGGTGCTCTGCCCTGCCCGGCTGCTGCCTCGCTCGCAGCAGAGCTCCCGGTCTCATTGGCAATGCCGAGAGCAGGGCGTCCTGCAGCACATCGCCCGCAGGTTTTGTCTTACGGAGGAGAAATGGTAGTGGTAGGCCTGATTGATGTGCACTGAAAACATGCGCTTGGACCACGTTTTTTCGATAGCACTGTAGCAGGACTCCTGATTTATTTAGACAGAGCACCGAGATAAAGGCAGCGCTGGCAGCTCGCGGTGTGCGCGGCGGACCCTGCCTGTTCCCCGGCATCTGCCCTTGATTAGCTCTCGGCGCTGGGAGCCAGCACAGTGAAACCCAGGGCGAGTCCTCCGCGTGGCTTCCCGTCCTGTGTGGGGAGAGGGAGCCGATAATGAGGTTCAACCTCTTGTTCCCTGCAGTCTGTCTTAGCGGCGGTTCCTCTTTAAAAATAGCTTCATTTCCCCGCTAGGACTTGCAGGCGAGAGCGGGCAGCCAGCCAGTCTGCTTCCCCACGGCCCCAGGGAGGAGCTGGACCACAGGAGAGCAGCGACCTGCTCCCAGCCCTCCGTCTTCCTGCAGAGCAGTGGGAGAGCAGCATCACCGGGGAAGGGGGGCCTCGGTCCACCTGGCCCTAAGTTTCCTCTGCCCTGCTGAAGAGTTGTGCACCTCGGCAATCCAGAACAACAGGGTAGAGGTGTGAGGCTAAGGGCCGAGTTCACCCAAGCTTGGGCAGGGAGGTGGCATCAGCTATCTGCATCCCTGAGGGCACTGCATCAGTACCCCAAAGAGCAGAGCTGAAAGCTTTTCCCTGCAAAAGGGATATGTGGTACCCCATTGTTGTACAACAGCCTCAAGGGCCCCCTTGCTTTAGGAGGTGTTGGAGCAGCCCCGTCGCAACTCACAAAGACCGGGGCCAGGGATTTGCTCCGTGGTGGGAGCAGCTTCTCAGCACAGGCTCCATTCCCTCTGTAGTACAGGGCAAGATCCACTCCACAGAGAGCAGGAAATTACAACAGGAGAAAAATGTGAGTAGAGGAGACAGGAGAAGCCCTGGAACACTGGGCTGACTCAGTTCCAGAAGTGCTTTGATTTATAGAGATTGAAATGCTCTGGGATGCTGCAATCTCACCAGGGTCATTGGGACCCTTGTCAAATATAAGAGCCATGGGAGTTCTGATATCATTAGTTTAAAGCAGACCTTGATTCATAAATCTGTCTTTGGGGCTCCTGACTGGACTAGAAAAGGGTGGAGGGAAGAAGAAAGGAGCCTGTTCCCACCTAATGCAACCCATGGCTGGCGCTGGGCAGCCTGTAAGGAGGCTGCGAGCAGTGCCAGCGCTGCAGCCTGAGCTCCAGTACGTTGGCAGAGGGCTCTCTCTATTCCCCTGTCCATTTCCCTCACCTTTAGGGAAGATTGCCCTTACCTGGCCTTGGTTCATTTTTACATATTCCCTCTTTCCTCTACATGGCTGATTTCTGCAATTCAGACATGTCCAGAGAAGGGCACCAAAGCTGGGGAAGGGTCTGGAGAACAGGGCTGGGGAGGAGAAGCTGAGAGAGCTGGGGCTGTGCAGTATGAAGAAGAGGAGGCTGAGGGAGACCTCATTGCTCTGCAGCTCCCCAAAAGGAGGCTACAGTGAGGTGGATGTTAGTCTTTTCTCCCAAGTATCTAGCAATAGGACAAGACAAAATGGCCTCATCTTGCACCAGGGGAGGTTTAGGTTGGATATTAGGAAACAATTCTTTCCTGAATGAGTCTGTGGTTCCATGAATTGCAAAACCTTAGAGCAGAGACTTGCCCCTGAGGCTTCCCTTCCTAAAACAATCTTGCTTCCCAAAACTCCCTCATGCTCTTGATCAACATGGAGCACCCTGAGCAAAAGGGCAGGGTCTAGCTGGCACTGCAGGTGTTAACTGCAGTGTCAGGTCCTTCAAAGAGCACCAGAGGTGCAAGAGCAGGAACTGAGAGCCCTGTGATTCTGGTGGCTTCAGCTTAGGGCATGAGGTTGCTATTGCTGGGAGATTCATTTGTGCAGTGCAAAAGGTTTTTCTTGCTGTTACTGCTGTTGCAGAGAGCAACAGGGTGGATTCGTCTCTCTTTTCAGGACAGCAGTCAGCACCCTTCCTTCTTCTTTATTTTCATTCCATGTTACAGGTTATCAATATGTAGTATTGATTGTTGCAGTCATTTGAGGGGCTTCCCAACAGGGACATTTGTGCTACTCCAGGCTGTTTGCCATTCTCCCACCTAAACCTCATTTATCCAAAATCCCAAATGGAAGGCCTTGAATTAGAGTGAGAGTTTTCATATGTTCCCGCTCCAGGAAGCACCAGGTAGCATCTGGCAGTCAGTAAAGGCATATTCTGATTGATAACCATTGGAATCACAAGGTATGTTCTCAGTTTTGGTTCATCCACTGTATCCAGATGTGCTGACCCAAGCTCCAGAAGACCAGCACTTCTTGCCCACAGGATGCCCTGGGCTCTCTGAGCAAAATACTCTGCTTGAGGGAAAACTTGATGGTCCTCGGGCAATCCTGCACTTTGCAGGAGGGGGTGCAAGGTGTATTTTAGGTCATCCTGCCCATAGGGCTGGTGTGGATGCTCAGCTGATCTCACAAGCAGCTGCTCTGTTGATAGGAATCAAATTTAAACACAGAATAAAAACCTGAAAACCTTTTAACACCCAGTGATGGAAAAGGAGATGGCAGTACAGAAACAAATGGGAGTGAGTAAAAATGTTTTTCAGGACAAGGAGTTTAATCTCTACAAGACTGTTAGGAAGATGCCTGATCTGTCCAGGGAATTAATGTCCATGTCCAGAGGACCTTCAGAGGCCATATGGCACCTTGAGAGGCTCTTAGATCCTCTGGCAAAAAAGCAGGAACGAGTGGTTGGACTCAGTAATGGGATATTATTTCCATGTTTCTAATTCCTGAGTTATTTAAAGGAGGGTTTAGGAGCCCATGTGATGAAGTTTTGACAATGGAAATGTGGTCTTATGAGAGAGCAGACCCAAAGGATTTTACTCTGTTTTGGACTGCACTCCCAGTTGTTGGTGGGGTGTTTGCAGGGATTGCTGTGTAGTGTCCAAGGGGGTTTAGATGAGGTTTTCCCTGTCTGAAGCTGCTTTGGAGCTGTGCATTTTCCAAAGGACTCAAATGCAATTACCCAAGCCCACAGCCACAACCTGCAAGGACATGTGCAGCACAAGGGACAGGCTGCAGCCCTGCAGGCTGAGAAGCTGTACATGCAGAAAGGTAAAGGTGATCACTGTATTGTACCCTGCATGAATCCAGTGTGTCCCAACTCCTTTGCTTTCCCTCTGCAGTTCTGAGGTCAGCTTCTGAAGCTGCAGACAGAACCCTGAAGCTGCAGGTCTTGTTAAAAGCAGGGCTTTGCCATCCTTTCTAATAGTTTTTGCAGTGACAGCTAGAGCCAGCACCTCATTACCTGGGTACGTTTCTTCTCTAAACCTTCCCTGTCTGCTCTTTGACTGTCCCTCTGCTCTGTGGGGGTCTGACAACTGTTGTGGCACCTACAGGTGGTTGCTCTGCAATCCCAACTTGCAGCAGGTCCTATAGGCTACAGTCCCCAAGGACACCCCAGCACGTGTCAGTGACAGTCATATACATGAGGAGTTGCCAGGACATGCTGTGTTGCTCTTCCTGATGGCTTCTTTCTCTTTCCAGGAGTAATAACCAGGGAGGATTCAGAAGAGCTTCCAGGCAGTTACATCTGTTCTTGGCAAAGGTTGCGTAATCCAGATGAAGAGTGCAAGCAGCTTTTATGCAGAAACCCCTTTTCAAGATGTCGATTGGCCAAGGGACTTTCTTAATCTCTGGAATAGAAAGGAAAAAAGGAAAAGAAAACAAAACAAAAAAAAAAGGATGCTTCCTGTTGTTGTTAAGCCACCTTTTAGTACGTGCAATTTCATTAGCACTTTTCCCTTTGCTTAACTGGGAAACGTTCCCCTCTCAGCTCATGTGTACAGTAATTTGTTGTTGCTATTGTGCCAAAGATTTGATGGAGCTTCTACACTGTGTCTTATTTTTGCCTTAACATTAAATCTTTGAGCCAAAGAGAAGCCAAGAGATGCCATGCAGATGGCGGCAAGCAGGCCAGCCAGCTGTTGGTGACAGATGAGGACTTCTGAATCCCTCTGTGAGTTGTCTCTTATTCCTTCTGCCCACACTCCTCTGTCTGCAACCCTGGCACCGGTGTTCAGTGTGGGCAAGAGCTGGGACAACACCAAATCATGCTTCAGCATTCAGCTTTGCTTCTTTGTTCAAGCTACTCTGCAGTTCTGCCTTCAGGGCAATTTCCTGCCTGTGCAGCACATCCACAGGGTAAAAATACTGACACAAAGTAAGAACTGAAAAAAGAACTAGGGTTTTGTTTTATTGTTTTTTAACAAATAAATAAAAGTAAATAAGGAAAAGCTCAGTGCCATGCAAAGAGAAGAAGTAAATTGGAAGCAAGTTCAGCTTATCAGAAGGAAATGCAGCGAAGGCAGCGGGCAGTCAGCTTTGTGACACTGTCTTGCCTGTGGGGTTCTTCAAGAGACCAGAAGCCCGTGAAATGCAAAAGCATTTGGAGCCTGTACTGTACCTTTCACTTCAAATTGAAGTAAAAAAGAGAAAAGAATGAGAAATGTTTGCTTGGAGTAAGCAGACTTACTGATAATGCAGTTGGTGTGCAAGACATCTGCTAACGATGGGGGACAGAGCTCTGTGTCAAAGGGCAGGCAAGCCAAGGTTGTGCACCCCAAGGAGATGGTCATGGTTTGCTGCCTGCTCCAGGGGTGGGGTTATTTGTGAGGTCAGGCTCTCATCCTGGCCACATCAACGTGACTCAGGTGTCCAAGGATCTGGCTTGCTCTGGTGTGAACCTGGCTGAGCATCACCAGGCACTGGGGTGGGAGGTAAGGGGCTGGACTGAGCAAGCATCAGGGGGCAGAGGAGAGGCAGAACCCCTGTTCTACTGCCACAAAGTCTGAACCTGAACTTCTCGGTGCCTGCCCATTTATCTCCCAAGCTGAGCAGCTGACAGATGGACACCAAGCTGAGGAGCCAACATGCAAAACCGGAGCTCCCTGGAGCAGAGTCTGAGTCTGGGGTGTTAGGCTGCAAAGTGATAGTCTGCTTGCTGCCACTCTGGCCCAGGCAAGGACGGACAAACTCCCAGTGAGGAAGCTCGAGATGTCTTCTGTTTGATTCCTGGGACACCTGAGGACTGGCTGTGTCCAAACTCCCTCCCAGGAGCTCGTTATATTCCTCTGCCCTCACTGCTGGTCATTATAAGCAGCCCAATAAAATACCTTTTTAGATTGTGATTTGTATTTCTTTGTTAAGGCACAGCTTGTAAGCATTTCTGTCGTTACATTCAGGCCAGCTTTGGATCTCGTAGCAGGGGGAGCAGCTGCTCTCATGGGCCACAGGAAACACTGCAGGGGTGTTTGGACCCACGTCAAAGGGTTGGGCTTAAAGTACACCTGCTTTTGCAAACCAGCAAGTAGCTGCACCTCACGGAGGAGAGCCAGCCAGAGAGAACACAGAACACATCTGGCTGGCAGAGCCNAGAAGAGAAAGAGGGCTGGAATGCAGCAGAATGAAACTGCAGCATCAAAGATGCCCTAAAGGGGAACTGCAGGTGTTAGGTGGAGCCATACTGCAACTCTCCCACTTGGGTTTTGAGTAAGAGCAATGGGCACAACCTGGTTTTAAACCCACTCCAGCACTCCCGGGCTGCCTGTGGGCAGTTCTGGGCGGAGAAGGGCTTACTGCAGCCTTCAGGACTTCTAAGCAAAGCAAGGACAATGTTTTTAGCAGGGGCTGTCCCAACAGGACAAGGAATAACTGTTGTAAACTGAAGGAGAGTAGATTTAGACTAATAACAGGAAGATATTTTTAACTCTGAGGGTAGTGAAGTGCTGGCCCAGGTTGCCCTCCTGGGTAGTGGATGAGACCCTGCTCGCTACAGGCCAGGCTGGCTGAGCTTTCAAGGTGCTCTCCAACCCAACCCATTCTGTGGCTCCATGGTTCTCTCTTTGAGCAGAGTCCAATCAGTACTCAGAAACCATTTTTAACCTGAGAAGTGCTGTTGTCTTTTGGTCACGAGCTCTGCAGTGGCTGTCAGCTTGTGAGAGTTTATCATGACCAGTAATCAGGTCTGGCAGGCAGGCAGTGGTACAGTGCTGGTAGACAAGGAGCTTGCTGCAAATGCTTGTGTCCCCAGCTGGGTGGCATCATCACATTGCTGCTGGGACTTCAGGTGATGCAATATTGTTTGTCCCCCGGATTAGGGAAACATTAACCCCTGGGATTGAGTTGCTGCATTTACAGGTTCCCAGGTTCACTTTGCTTAAACATCCCCTGTTATTCCCACCCTACTGCTGCCCTCCAGAAACTGCAGACAGCATTTGTGCTGGGTTGTAGTGAATGAGTGTCTGCAAGGGGCTGGCTGGATGCTTTTCTGTCCACTGGGAGGTCAGATGTGGCAAGAGGAGAGGCAGTGCCCATGCTTGCCGCTGCCCCGTGCTGTCCAGCCCAGCTCCAATAGCCAGCCCCAACAACAGCAAGGGTTCTTACCAAGGGGCAGCAAACACACCGTTTGGGGCACCATGGTGAAGGTAACTCTCTCCTTGCCTCCTCAGGCACGCAGCCAGTGTCAGCCAAGGTACGGAGCTGACCTTGTCTCCCTCCTGCCCAGGAAAGCAATTGCTCTCCTCTGCTGGTACCAAGGTAATGATGTTTGTTACCATGCTGGGCAATCAGAGCAGACCTTATGCTGGCATGTTCCCAGGATTAGCAGAGTCCCTTTACTCCCAGTTGGCACTAGCTCCAGCTCCACATCTAGGGTGGGAAGGCACAGCTATGATCAGCAGACTGGATGGATGCAATGCCATCCGGAGGGACCTTGACAGGCTTCAGAGCTGGTCCTGAGTGAACTTCGTGAGGCTAAATAAGGCCAAGCAGAGTGCCCTGCATCTGGGTTAGATGGACCAGAAGGCACACACCAATAACATCACTGTGGCATGAAGCACTGCACCCCAAGGGACAATGGCTTCAAAGTAGAGCAGAGCAGATTGAGATTGGCTGTGCGGAACAAGTTCTGCTCCAGGAGGCTGCTGGAACACTGCAACAGGTTGCCCAGGGAGGTGGTTGAGGCCCCAGCCCTGGAGATATTGCAGGTGAGGCTGGACAGGGCTGTGGGCAACCTGCTCTAGTGGAGGATGTCCCTACTGAGTGCAGGGAGTTGGGCTGGGGGAGCTTTGGAGGTCCCTTCCAACCCTGCCCATGCTATGACTCTGTGATTGCTCAGGTACCATCCACTGCTTGGGTGCTAGCAGCTGTGAGTGAAGGGCATTAGCATTTCCTCTTATTCCTGACCTAAGAGTTGCTGAGGGAATCTAGCAGCCAAAAGGTGTGGCCTGAGGAGTGCTTCAGCTGGAAAAGTCCAACCATCAACCCAACACTCATGCCCACTAAACCACGTCCCCAGATGCCATGTCTACACATTTTTGGAATGCATCCAGGGGTGGTGACTTCTTCAGCCTGTTCCCATGCCTGGCCACTCTTTGAGTAGAGAAATTTTCCCTGATAGACAGTGTAAGCCTCTCCTGGCACAACTCGAGGCCATTTTGTCTTGTCCTATCTAAAGTTATTTGTCAGTGCCACCATGCCTGTCCCAAGTATTGCACAGGATTGGCAGCAGTGGTTACCATGAACCTGCCTGCTAGAAGAGTATCCCCACAGCTGCCAAGTCCTGCTTGCACCACCAGCCCTGCCCTGCACAGACAACTCCAAATCCAAACATCTTCAAGCTGGGTTTGATATCAGCTTAAGCTGAGAGGCTGCCCACAGTCTGCAGGATTCTGTGTGTGATAACCTGCTCTGAGCATCCAGCTGCTCCTTTCCAGGGTTTTCTCTCACTCACCAGCAGCAGGAGAGCAGCAGAACCTTTCCTACCATTTCTGTCCTCGACCACTAAGTTTGAAGTA
The DNA here is from genome assembly GCA_013399055.1 of Ramphastos sulfuratus. Taxonomy (NCBI): domain Eukaryota; kingdom Metazoa; phylum Chordata; class Aves; order Piciformes; family Ramphastidae; genus Ramphastos; species Ramphastos sulfuratus. Next base: position 33,081 of record WBNM01039738.1, read on the forward strand.
GCTCTCAATATTGGAAGTAGCCCTATGTAGACCAACACAGCCATATGTGCCCAGCTCTCAGCAGGCTCAGCTGAGCACCTCCATCTCCATCTGCCTCACCCGAACCCCAAACAGAAATGTCCTGCTCCTGCTGACTCAGCAGTATTCCCATGGCTGGGTAGCAGCACTTTGGCAGGCTGCTGCTGGTCCCCATGTTTCCCATTCATCGTCCATGCAATATCCCAGGTTATTTCCATACCTAATGTGGAGGTCACAAGCCAAACAGAGACCTCTGGTCAAATCAAGCTGGTCAGGTGCAGACTAGGCCCTGCTGGCAACTCCCTACATGTGCCTGCCTGTTTTAATGCTCACACTGTACCTTTGAAGTGCACTGGCGAGGTGGACAGATTTCACTCTGACCTGAGTAAATCTGGCTGACTCTCATCATGCTGCTGTGGGAAAAGTGGGCTCACCACTGCAAATCCAGCTTAGTGCCAAAGGTGGGCTGCTGAAGAGAGACCAGAAATGGGTTGCAACCTAAACCGTGCAGCAGATGGAAATATGTAGATGTTGAAACAAAGTCACCACCTGAACTTTCTGACACAGCACTACAGGAAAAACAAAGACCTCATGGTATCTGCCCTCCACTTGGCTGCCCTTCGTGCCAAGGGCTGAGATGATGCATCCTGGAGTGCCCAAATCAACCCCTTAGCCAAGGTGCATCAACCAAACCACGCACAGAGCTGCATGCAGAGGCTGGCACTGAGCTTGCACCCTTTCTGTGCCCACCCAGTCGCACACCCAGAGCTGCCTGACAGATGCCAGCACTAAAAGCTTTCCCTGGTGAGCTACTCACATTGGGCAGGGATCAGTGGTCACCGAAGGCCATAAGGAAGGTTTAAAGAGCCTCAATGTACTTTTATCACAAATTCTGGGCTGAGACCAGCTCTTCCAGACTGGATGGTAAGACACACTGTTGGCACCGCTCACCTGGTGACTTGCTGGCCCAGTTCTGCTGCCTACTGTGTTTTGGCTGCTGC
>WBNM01039739.1:1067-12650 GCA_013399055.1 Ramphastos sulfuratus
GCTCTCCCCAAAACAGGAGGGAGAGCAGAAAAGCATGCCTGGGCAAGCCAGGACATGTACAAGCCTAATTTGGCCTGTTTAGGCCTACCACGACACCTCCTCTTCCTAAAACTAATCATCCTCAGTTCCCTCAGTTGGTCCTCATAAGATTTGTTCTTCAGGCCCTTCCCCAGCTTCATTGCCCTCCTCTGGACCCACTCCAGCACCTCCACATTTCTCATGTATTGCGGTGCCCCAAACTGAACACAACACTCGAGTTGTGACCTCACTGAAGCTGAGTCCAAGGGGACAATCACCTCCCTACTCCTGCTGGCCACAGCATGTTTAATCCAAGCCAGGATGCCATTGGCCTTCTTGGCCCCCTGCGCGCACTGCTGGCTCATATTCAGCTCCTGTCTATTACAACCCTCAGATGCCTTTCTGCAGGCAGTTCTCCAGCCACACTGCTCCAAGCCTGTAGTGTTGCTCGGGGTTGTTGTGACCCAAGCGCAGGACCTGGCATTTGGCCTTGTTGAAACTCATCTCATTAATGTTGGCTTATTGATCTGGTCTATCCAAGTCCCTTTGAAGAGCCTCTCTACTCTCATTCAAATCAACACTGCCACCTACCTTGGTGTCACCTGCAAACTTACTGCTGACACTCTGTATGCCTGGTTGTCAATAAAGGTGTTAAAAAGATGTAGTCCCAACACGGATCCCTGAGGAACACCACTAGTGACTGGCTTGTATATTAGGAAAAAATTCTTTCCTTCAAGAGTGGCCAGGAATTGGAAGAGGCTGCCTGGGAGGTGGTGGAGTCACCATCTCTGGAAGTGTTTCATAGATGCTGTGATGTGGTGCCGAGGGACATAATTTAGCACCAGAGTAGGCAGAGTTACAGTATAGTTAGACTTGATGATCTCACAGGTCCTTTCCAACCAAAACAATTCTATGACTCTGTGAAAACTGCACTATAAATATGTCCTTTAGCAGCTGTGGAAATAAAGCAAAGCAGTATATAGAGACAGCATGAATTGCTACTTAAATATCTTGATTCCACCATGTTTAGGTAGTATTTCTATACCTTCTGAGAAATACAATAGCAGGAATGAGGAGGAAATCTAAAAGCACAGGGCCTACAGTCAGCTGGATTTTCAATACTGGAAGATTGTGATTAGATTTCCTCAGGGTTCTGTACTATAAATTCAACAAACAAAATTCCTTCAACTTTTTCACACATCATGTTCTCCAACCCTCCACTTATCTCAGTTGTCATACAAAAAGCCCTGACAAATTTTCAGACTTCTCCCTTGAACTGGGAGAAGGAAAAACCTGATACAGTATCAGGTGTACCTTAACAAGTGTAAACTAGAGTAGTGATAATCACTTCCCCCCTTCCCTATCTACTGACTATATACTCTTGCTGGTGCAACTCAGAATATGGTTTGATTTCATTGCTGCAATGGCACTCTGCCAATTTACAGTTTTTATGTGCTCTGTGTCTAACAAAACTAAAGCAAAATGTCCCCTGGCAATGGATAAGCTTCTGGTAAATAAAGGTGGAGTTTTTTTTAAAGTAAATATTACTAAATTTCTTCACTGATTAGACTATTATTCAAACATCTCTAATCTTACTTTGGAGACAAGAAATCAAATGTTTAATTGTTTAAACATTTTCCCTTCTCACCTTTTGCAAAGCAGGCATTTATAATGATACCTAGACAACACTTGCTGTAACAAATGCACGTGTTATATTTTTCTGCCACTAATATGTGTCTGCAAAGTATTGCTTAAAGCATAAAGAAATTGGAAAGCTTTGTTAGGAGCTGGGATTTGTAGACCATAACCTGGGAGAAAAAGGAATATTTTTTCCCCCCTCTGAGCTATGTAACAGCTAGGAGAAGAATTCCTTGCAAATAAATTAGAAGCATTATCATTATATGATGAGAAACATTTGTGTTGTATTATATTACTCACAATGTTATGGAATCATAAAATCATTAAGGTTGGAAAAGATCATAAGGTTCAGCCATCATGAGAAGCCATCCTAGGAGCTCCCTCACCTTCACTCAGGACTGCACTTAAATTCAAGCCCTTGCCCTGCACCTTTACTTGATCTGTGTTGCAGTCATGTCTATGTCCAACCATGTACCCTTCTGATCTGGACCATGATGTCTTGACTTCATATCTGCCTCATCACCATACGAACTACTTCAGACATCTACCCTACAATTCAGGAACTCATGCCTTTTTCTCCCTTACTATGACAGTACTTCAGCTGACTAAATGAAATACAACTATATGCTTAGTACGTAATTACTTAATTAGTAATCATTTTGTATACAATAAATTTCAGTGAATTACCACAGGATTAGGGGATTAGGGCCACGAATATCCAAGCTTCTTATTTTGAGGCACTAGAATGGTTCTGGAAAAAACGATAACAGATGTTAGCTATTGTCATAAAGACTTTCAAATCTTTCTGCTTTGCAACTGAATGGAAAAGAGAAAGAAAGAAAGAAAGAAAGAAAGGAAGGAAGGAAGGAAGGAAGAAGAAAGAAAGAAAGGAAGAAGAAAGAAAGAAAGAAAGAAAGAAAGAAAGAAAGAAAACATCAAAGAAACCCACACAACAAAATCCCAAACCAAATGAAAACCAAACAGATTATTATTATTTTCTTGTAGAATGAAAACTCTGATTTTTTTTTTAAATTAGTGGGTTTGGTTATATTGTTTTCTGGATCATGATACTACCAGAGTCAACTCAAAGGATTTTTTTCTCAATTTCTTATCATAGAATCACAAAATTGTTTTGTTTGGAAAAGACCTCTAAGATCATAAAGTCCAACTGTCATGGATATCAAGTTCAACCATCTGGACATTAGGAATTTTTTTTTCACAGAAATTATAGTCAGACATTGGAATAGGGAGGTGGTTCATTTGCCAGCCCTGGATGTGTTTGAAACTCGTTCAGATGTGCTGCTTGGGAATATGGCTTAGTGATGATCTTTATAGAGTAGGGTTAATGGTTGGACTTAATGATCCTGAGGGTCTTTTCCAACCTGAATAGTTCTGTGATTCTGTGGTCAGACTTGATAATCCTAAGGGGCTTTTCCAACCTGAATAATTCTGTGATTCTGTGATCAACCAAACACAGACATTAAAGCAGGTCTTAAAGTGACACATCTACACCTATTTTTTTTTAATGCCTCCAGGGATGATGAGTCCACCACCTCCCTGGGTATGCTGGTTTGAAGCTAATTGGAATATTTAAATGAAAAAAAAATTAGATTATAGGCTGTGAAAAGAAAACAGTGGTGATGTCTACTTCACTCATAGGCTTGCTGAGATATAGTCATTCGCTACTGGAATGGGCTGCCCAGGGAGGTGGTGGAGTCACCGTCCCTGGAGGTGTTCAAGGCACGTTTGGACGTGGCACTTGGTGCCATGGTCTAGTCTCGAGGTCTGTGGTAATGGGTTGGACTTGATGATCTTTGAGGTCTCTTCCAACTTTGCTTATACTGTGATACTGTGATACAAATATAGATGACAGAGGGAGAGTCTCTCTTTAGGTGCGGGTTTTGTCTGCTGGCCTTTCTGCTAACCTAACTAACCACTCTGCTTCTAACCCCCCTGGCCGATCCTCCAAACTCACCTTGCACGTAAGGCAAATCCTGAGGTAAGGTAGAGGGGTGGGAAGAAAGTGGAAGGGTGGTTGGGAGCCCCTCCTGGGGACTCTGATTTCTGGGAGGGGTGTTGTGTTTCTGTACTACCTTTAACTTGTATATTTCTGTAAATATTCCTGTATATTGTGTGTATATCTGCTTGCATATTGTGCTAAGCTGTAAATAGAGCTTCAGTCCTTAACTTCCAGCTGGCTGAATCTAGTCTGGGTGATTTCATAAGAGCGGGGGAGCATGTGACTCTCAAACCATCACAACGGTGAGGGTGGTGAGACGCTGGAACAGGTTTCCCAGGGAGGTCCCCTCAAGTGTTCAAGGCCAGGTTGGATGAGACCTTGAACAGTCTTGTTAATTGGAAGGTGTCCCTGCCCAAGGCTGGGAGGTAGGAACTGGATGGTCTTTAAGATTCCTTCCAACGCAATCAGTTCTATGAATCTATGAATGTACCAGAGAACTCCTTTATATCTTTCTACTTTTGACTCCTGTGGCACTTGCTGGCACTGAAACCTGCTTGATCTTTTTTTAAGTAGAAGCTGTTGGGATTTGATAACACATTATACTCCTAGGCAAGAGAGGCAAGGAAATAAGGGATAATATCTTGAAAGGAAGTTACTCCTGCTACTTAATTGATATTTATTACAATGATATGACTTAATAGGAAGAATGTGCTGTATCAAGTATAGTATGTTCCTGCACAGCAGCTTCCTTTGAATGCCACCTGCATATTAATTATGGCACAGTGCTCACCTTGGTTTAATATTCTGCTTCTTTTAAAGGAAATGAAAGAGAGGAACTGAATGTGAGAAGGGTTGTAAGTTATTCAGAACAAAACTACAGAAACTTGCTCTAGACCTGGCAGGGCTATACTAACTAATGACAGCAGTGAGGAAACTGTAAAAGAAGAGATTAGCAAATCCCTTGTCGCAGACTTCTTCATCCACATCAAGATAAGTTCTCAGGCATTTTTTTTTTCCCAAGGAGAATTCAAGGAGGGAGAGAAAGAGAATCAAGATATAGGTGGTAGATGCATTCAAGCAAGACAGTTTCTGGGGTTTAGGGGATTTGTATCTTTCTGCTTGTGGAAGAATTGTGGCAGCTGATTTGCCTCTGCAGATGTTTAGCAGTCACAGGAAATCAAAATTATTTTCAACAAGAGAGCAAAGAGAACTCTCACAGAAGTAGGAATTGAGAGATGGAAGAAACATGTTTGTGAGCATGAAGGGTTCAGGAGTCCACAGGGAAATGAGTTTGAAACCACAAATACCATTGATGTAATTCCAATCCTTGAAGGAAATATTCTGAAAGTTGCAAAATGCATTTGAAACAAGTAGTGAACCTACACAGAAATTTTTACTTTCCCTAGTTAAGACAAGTTGCTGAAAAGAGAGGGAGACAGTAGAGGAGATGTTAGAAGCAAAGTGCCAAACTGACAGCCTGATGGCCTGTTCAGAAAGGAGATGGAGCTTTTATACAAAAAAAGTACTTTTCTGTGACCTTTCCAACTTTCAACTCTGCAGACATCAGGCTGTGAAAAAATGCAGTGCTATTTTTGCATCTCTAAGTGGGACCATAACACTTCAGCTCTCTGGCAACCTTCATTGTTTCTTTCTTTAAGTTTAAATTATTTCAGTCTTTCTCTCCATACTTTTCCAGTTCAGAACATATATATATATATATATGTACATATATATGTGTATATGTATATGTATGTATATGTGTGTGTGTGTGTATATATATATATATATATGTATATTTTTTACTTTAGAGTAGTAACCTTGAGATGCTAATCCTGAAAATATTTCTCTTATGTTTCTCTGTAGTAGCAACCACAGATTGTCTCAGGTACTCACAGGCAGGTTAAGAAGTAATTAGATGTTTCTAGTATTTTTAGTGTAAATTCCTTTGCTGAAAAATATTAAATATAAAATTAATCATTTTTGTTTCTGCTGGAATTGTATTTCTACAAGAATCATGTAGAAAAAGTGGTGCATGACATACTAATATTCCAAATTCTGTAATGAAATAAATGTGTACAAGACATGTGGAGTCTTCTTGAGAAAGAGAGGAATATTATGGCATTGCACATCTGAAATAAATCACAAAACATAAAATGCAATATGAGGGGTGGAAGATCTTTATAACTAAGAATAGTTCTTTACAGTTAGATAGTCTTACAATTCACATTAATTACTTGATGTAACTTAGAAACATGCAATCATAGGGTGCTTTGTGTTGGAAGGAACCTTTAAAGATCATCTAGTCCAACCCTCTTGTAGTAAGGAGGGACATCCTCAAATAGATTGGGTTGCAGAGAGCTCCATCAAGCCTGACCCAGGGTGTCTTCAGTGATGGGGCTTCCACCACTTCCCTGAGCAACTTGTTCCAGTGTTCCACCACTCTCATAGGAAAGATCTTCTTCCTAATGTCCATTCTAGATCTGTCCTGCTCTAGTTTAAAACCATTCCTCCTTGTCCTGTAACTCCATGCCTTTGTCTGAAGACCCTCTCCAGCTCTTCTGGAGTCCCCTTCAAATCTTGTAAGGCAGCTAGAAGGTCTCCTTACAGCCTGCTTTTCTTCAGTCTGAACAACCCCAAGTCTTTCAGCCTGTCTTTGTAGGAGAGGTGGTGCATTTATCTGGCTGTTCCCATTGCCTTTCTCTGGACCCTATCTATCAGGTCCATGTTCTTCTTGTATTGAAGTCCCCAGTACTCCAGGTGAGGTATCAGCAGAGCAGAGAGGCAGAATCATTTCTCTTGATGCTTCTTTTGATACAGCCCAGGATGCCACTTGCTTTTTGGGATGCAGAAGAACTTCTAAGAAGCAGACCTCACCTGGACTGAATTATTTTCTATTCTTCATCTAGAAAGCTATATTTTCCCCAAATATTATTTTTTTTCTGTTCATTTAACAAAAAAAACCAAACAAACAAACAAAAAAAAGTCATAGTATGTTTTGTCCATACAATAAGAATTGTTTTGTCTAAGATTTAGGGAATGCTCAGAATCTAAATCAAGTTTGAAATTCTCTAATTTTCAAATAATCTTATCAGAATTCTTATCAAGATGTAAAGTATATTCTCTAGATATTTGTTATTCACCATCTCAACCTGCAAGCATGGGAGAGAAGATTCTTTTAAGGATCCCCTGAGTGAAACTGAGACAAAACCAAGTTGTTAGTTGTTATGGAGGGGTAATTAGTTGATGCCAAGATATGATTTTCAAAGATTAATATTTTTTATTAATATTCAACATTCAGAACTCTCACCACCCTGACCACTAATTTTACTAACAATCAATTCTTTGCATNTAGAGCATGTTATGTCACCTACTCATCTCCTTTTATCCATACAGCCTGAGACTAATGGGCCTTTGGACACAGAATAGCCAATCAGAATGGCAGTTAGCCAACCTTGACCATATTAAGTGAAGCCATAGGCTTGCTTTATCCTTTTTAGGGCAGAACACAGGCCTTGCACAAGGCATACACAAGCTGAGCTGGTGTACCTTGTTTACCACAGGATGCAAACATGTCTGGGTAGAGTACTCAGACTCAGTGGCTTCAGGTTCTTTGTCCTCTTTCCCAAGGTTACTTCTCCACAAAACAGAAGGAGGGAGAGCAGAAAAAAATGTGCAGGAAAGCCAGGACATGTATAAGCCTATTTTGGCCTATTTAGACCTACCACGACATTGGTTGAGAAGGGCACTTTAATCTTCTTTTCACTTTTATGTGCAAAGGGAAAAGTCACAAATACAGGAAAGGAGGAAAAGCATGGAATTACTAAAGCAAGGGGTAATCACCACTCAGGATCCATCGATGTCTCACCAGTCCTAAAGGCTTCACATGGTAGGGGAGCTCCAAATGTCCATCTGCTCTTGCAGTTGGATAGTTTTCCAATCCCATATGCAGTCACATTTCCTTAGCTGGTTGCCATAGTTTCTTGCCTGAGTACATTTCTGCAGTTCTCTGTTGTATAGCTCTAAATTGTGCCTGTGCCAGTCACTTGTGAGGAGGGGTCTCTCAGCCTGAAGACCGCTGCCACATTCCATGACACTTGCACAGTAAGCTTCATCTTCCAATGTAGAACTCTTGAGAATGGGGTTTGTGGTTTTATCAGCTTGTCAGCAAGTTCTGGCTTGCATAGCAACAGCTTGTGGTTTTGTCAGGTACATAGCCCTTATAGGTGCAGAGCTAAATTCAGAATGAAGTATAGACTGAGATACCCTGTTTGGCTGTCATGGAACAGTGGTGAGGCATAGCATCATTTCTCAGAATGATTTAACTCTTTACACTGATGTTTTTATAGCTATCACAGAATAATACAATTGGTTTGTTTGGAAAAGATCATTGAGCCCAACCATTGTCTAACTCTACCAAGACTGGTGCTGAACCATATCTAGGAAACAGAAACCGTCTTGGTTCTTGTGTATTCCTTAGCCAACCAAATCACTGTAGCCTGGATAAATGTTACGACTTACATAATTAATTAAAATTTAAAGGCCAATGGCATCCTGGCCTGCATCAGGAATAGTGTGGCCAGCAGGAGCAGGGAGGTCATTCGCCCCCTGTACTCTGCACTGGTTAGGCCACACCTTGAGTACTGTGTCCAGTTCTGGGCCCCTCAATTTAAGAAGGACATTGAGGTGCTTGAGCGTGTCCAGAGAAGGGCAACGAGGCTGGTGAGAGGCCTCGAGCACAAGCCCTATGAGGAGAGGCTGAGGGAGCTGGGATTGTTTAGCCTGGTGAAGAGGAGGCTCAGGGGAGACCTTCTTGCTGTCTACAACTACCTGAAGGGTGGTTGTGGCCAGCAGGAGGTTGCTTTCTTCTCTCAGGCAACCAGCACCAGAACAAGAGGACACAGTCTCAAGCTGTGCCAGGGGAAGTTTAGGCTGGAGGTGAGGAGAAAGTTCTTCACTGAGAGAGTCATTCCCCACTGGAATGGGCTGCCCAGGGAGGTGGTGGAGTCACCGTCCCTGGAGGTGTTCAAGGCACGTTTGGACGTGGCACTTGGTGCCATGGTCTAGTCTTGAGGTCTGTGGTAATGGGTTGGACTTGATGATCTTTGAGGTCTCTTCCAACCTTGATGATACTGTGATACTGTGATAATTAATGGAGGGTTACCAAGAGTATGGCATGAAGGAGAAATGACAGTGTCACAGAAGAGATTCACAGAATCACAGATTGCATCAGCTTGGAATAGACCCTCAAAAGTCATCTTGTCCAAACCCTCCACAATCAGCAGGATCATCTCCAACTAGATCAGGCTGCCCAGGGCTACATCAGGTCTGGTCTTGAATGTTTCCAGGGACAGGGCCTCAACACCATCCCTGGCCAACCCGTTCCAGCATTTTGCCACCCTCATTGTGAAGAACTACCTACTTACACCAACTCAAATCTACCCTACTCTATTTTCAAATCATTGCCCTTTGTCCTAGTGATACAAGTCCTTCTAAATGTTGTCTACCCAGCCTCCCTACAGATCTCCTTCAGATATTGAAAGGCATCTGTAAGGGCTCCCCAGTCTCATCCTTTCCAGGCTGAACAGCCCAAATTTATTCAGCCTGTCTTCATAGCAGAGGTGCTCCAGCCCTCCGCTCATCTTTGTGGTCCTTCTCTAGACATGCTCCAGCAGGTTGAAATCTCTCTTGTGTTGGGTTCCCTACAGCTGGACAGAATACTCCAGGTGAGATCTCACCAGGTCAGAGTACATATTTTACATCATCTTCTAAGATTCCTATGATCAGAAAAGAAAAATCACAAATGGATCCCCTCCAGCCCTATCAAAACCCCTAGCCTGTCAGCTCAGCTGATAAGGCTTTTATCAGTTCTTTGTCATATATTTTGTTTTCCTTGAAGCAATATATTGAGTTACATTTTTCTGTTCACTACTACAAACAATGTTTTATGGAGTACAAAAACATCCTATGACTTTCATAAGGCAAATTGGAACACAAAGTGCGAGTGGCCACTGTCCATATTAAGATACCCTTTATAAAGAGCACCTGATTCCCTTTTCATTTCTATGATTTTTATTCTTTTAACTTCTCTTTGTCATACTGTCTCTTTATCATACTGTCTCTTTGTCATACTGTCATGTCAAAAGGAACCCAGAAATATCTGTTTCAGATATCCCAGCAGAGGAGCAGGTCAAGTTACCTCTCTTTGACCTTAACCCTTCAGTAACTTTCCAAACATCTAAAAAATCTTCACATTGTCAATGCTGTTCTGATATGGATTTTCTTACATTCCACTATAGCCCCTAACACATATGTCACATTGTTTTGCTTACTGGTGGAATTCTGAAGGTTATAGATAGTCATATAATTTCTGAACACTCACAGACCTGCTTATTCTTGGACTACCAGAATATATTATTGAGACAGAGAAAACTTTAAAAAAACCAAATAAATCCAGGTTATTTTTTTTTTTACCACTTAAAAAGCAGAAGATAGTGGCTGAACAGTTTCAGATCAAGTTAAGAACAAAGATTAGGTGGGTCCAGGGAAAGGAAAAAAGAGAGAGAAAGGGAAAAAAGGGAAAGCGAAAAGGGAATGGAAACTAAGAGGGGGAAAGTGAAGGGAAGAGGAAAGAGAAAAGGAATGGGAAAGAAAAAAAAAGAAAGAAAAAAATAAGAAAAATAATGAAAAAGAAAAAGAAAAAGAAAAAGAAAAAGAAAAAGAAAAGCAAAGATTAAAATTAAAATTAAAATAAGAAAAAGAAGAAGGAAAAGAAGAAGGAAAAGAAAAAGAAGAAAAAGAAAAAGGAGGAAAAAAGAAAAAGAGAAAAAGAAAAAGGAGAAAACAAAAAAGAAAACTAGAAAAAGGAAAAGATAAAGAAAAAGAAAATTAAAATGAAAATTAAAAAGAAAACAAAAAAAGAAAAAAAGAAAAAAAAGGAACTGAAGATGGTATGCATGGTTTGTAAGCCAGGATCTAGTCCTAGTAGTCCTATCATGTCAGATAACCCAAACCACCTGGTAATAGAGTCCTGTCTTCCTCTAGAAAAGAAAACCAAGCATTCACCAGCCAGTCCCACATGAATGTGCCTTATCCTGCTGTCAATACTCGGACTACTTTTTGACCAAGCTGCAGAGACTGACTGGTCCAAAACCAGTCCTGGAAGTAGGGAGTGAGAATAGAAGGAGTTTAAGAAATAAATTGCTAGACATTTGCTTTAATCAATTTGATTTATGCTTGTGATCACATGTAGAAAATGCAGGGCAGAACTACTTTACTTCCCTCAGAGAATATAATGATTATGCAAGACACTTTGGTTCACATCTAACATTAGAAATTAGATTAGTTACATCCAAAGGTATCAAGCAACATGAGAAAGAATAAATGTCATTATAAGTAACTTTGCATATGTATAAAAAATTATCCAAAATCTCATTGAACTCATAATAGACAAAGGCACACTCATTTAAAATTACTTATATTTCCCTTAATCTGCTTTGGAAATCTTTTTATCAGTGGTAGAACATTGAGGTTTGCAATCATAAATCCTTCTTAAAATTCAGAGTGAAAAAAAAAAAAAAAACAAAACCACAACCCTATTCACTTGCACTTCGTCTCCTGCTGAGCATAACCGACCTGGAATTATGCTGAGAGGAATGAGATCAGATCCAAGCCTGTTATTCTTTTCTTGAGTTTCACCTCCTTTATTTAAAGTAGGAAGAAAACACATCCTTTTCAAAGACATAAGCAGCTGCATGACTGCACATATTTTTAATTTCGAGGGATTTGTAAAGAAATTAAATTTGCAACTCATCCATGTGTCCACTAAAGTACATCCTTTTATTCTTACTCCTACAGAGAAAGATAAAAAGTTTAGATGTCATTTCCTAAGCAGTAAGAATACAGGAGTGCCAAACTCTTCAAGTTTTATCTGCTGTAAATCAGCAGTTTTATTAATGTCAAGCACACTA
>WBNM01039740.1:0-22352 GCA_013399055.1 Ramphastos sulfuratus
GCAGGATGTGATGTCATGTGCAGATTTGGCACAATGTTACACTGGCTGTGCAGGCTGAATGCCTGCAGACATTGAGAGCCTGCTCCTGGTAAACTCGAAGCAGTGGAGTCTCCAGGCAGCTCAGGATACAACGAGGCAGCAGCAGCAGCACATTGTGCTACCTTCTCATCCCTTTTTATCAATACAGCCCAAGACTAATGGGCCTTTGGACATAGATTAGCCAATCAGAATGGCAGTTNATCAGAATGGCAGTTAGCCAAGCTTGACCATGTTAGGTGAAGCCATAGGCTTGCTTTACCCAAATGTGGGCAGAACACAGGCCTGGCACAAGGCAGGCACAAAGCAAGCTGTGTACCTTGTTTACCATGGGATGCAAAACAAGCCACAGTCCTTAGGCTCAGTGGCTGCAGGTTCTTTGTCCTCTTTCTCCTCAAAACAGGGTGAGGGGGAGCAGGGGGAACATGTCTGGGCAAGCCAGGACATGTATAAGCCTATTTTGGCTTCCTTAGGCCTACCACAACAACATGAGCAACTGGCAACCCTATCCTTTAATGGGGAGTGTTGTGATCAGAAAGCAATGTGGTAGGAAGGTAAATGATAGTAACCATCACATGGGGAATTTAGAGAGGAAGGGATAGGTTTGAGTAGACTGCTTAGCACCTGAAAACCAGACTGATCTGGGCATAGAAACTCTTCTTCAAGAAAGGAAAGCGATTCCTGTGCTAAAGCCCTCTTTCATTTGCTCATATCTTAGGTGATTATGGACCTTTCTTTTATGCTACTTTCTTTGCTTTATCTCAGACCAAAGATTTTTTTTCCCCCTCCCTTCCCTTTCAGATATGATCAAACTACATTTGTTTGTCCCTGAGAAACAGCACTGTTGTTATTTGTGTAGCAGTAGCCACGTTCACAGGGGTAATGAAACCCCAGCAAAGCTCCAGTTTGCTGAGATAAAGAAATGTGATGCATAGGATAATAGTAAAAGCATTGTGACATACTTAAGGCATGGCAAGAGATTAGGGTTTGGTTATTGATTTCCAGTGATTTTCCTTGTAATATTTCTGGTGCTGTTTCTGTATTAGTGTTTTGTTTTATTATTGCCATTTGCCATTAGGAAATTCAAAGATCATAGAATCATAGAATGGTAAGGTTGGAAGGGACCTCAAGGATCATCTAGTTCCACCCCTCTGCCATAGGCAGGGACACCTCCCACTAGCACAGGTCACTCAAGGCCTCGTCCAACTTGCCCTTGACCCCCCCCAGGGAGGGAGCAGCCACAACCTCCCTGGGCAACCTGTGCCAGTGCCTCACCACCCTCACTGCAAAGAACTTCCTCCTAACACCCAGTCTCAATCTCCCCTCTGCCAGTTTAAACCCATTGCCACTAGTCCTGTCATTGCAAGACCTTGTCCATAGTCCCTCCCCAGCCTTCCTGTAGACCCCCTTCAGATACTGGAAGACTGCTATAAGGTCTCCACAAAGTCTTCTCTTCTCCAGGCTGCAGAGCCCAGGCAAAAGATCAAAAGTCCTTAAGACTGCACAGAACATGCAGTCCTGAAAATCAAATCAATGCTGGGCTACTGACAGGTTGTGACTCAGTAGCAGTGTAGATGTAAATTGAGCAACCACAGGGACAGCATGGCTGTGACAAACACCCTGCCTTGGCTTGAGAAAACCAGGGAGGATTCTTGAAAGTTTGTCTCTGACATAAACCAGAGTGGACTGTGCATGAAATAGGCTCAGCTGGCAGTGCCATTCAAAATGCCCATATCAGCAAAATGGCATTTTACCAAACAATCATATTTAATACATTTTGCCACAGCTTATTCTTGCTTTACGTGGTCCCTTTGGCTCTCCCTCTGAACAATGCCTCAAAAAAAAAAAAAAAAAAAAGCTGTGTTTTTTTTAATTTTTTTTTTTTTAATTCATCAACAGCCATTCAATTTCTGCAGAAAAAGTCTGGGTCTGCAAATTACTGAATCAGAAACCAAAGCTCAGGGAAAGTCCTCGTAATCACAGCACAAGTCACACAGGGGCCCTCAGCTGCTCAATTTAGGGAAAAAATAATAACTAGCAGGTTCTGAAAATGTTCAGCAGGGAGAAACTTGTTTGTGGAAGGAAGTTAGGCTTGGAGAGTGACAGCACACCAGAGCTTACTGCTCACTCACTCTCACATGAAAACCAGCCCAAATTGGAAGTGTTGCCTTCAAAATCTGCCCAGAGCTGTAGATGCTAAAGTTCTGTGTATTCCTGCTTTTGAAAAATGCCTTCATTTATGCCATCTGAGAAAGAGCTCACAAGGAAGCCACTGAGCTGACATTCAGCATGCTACTGTTAAAGTAATGTGATTTTATTTTTTTCTGTAGCAGGAAGGGATGAAAGAAGGTATTCACAGTAGGGAGAAGACCATGTGCTCAGGGCTCATCTCACTACGCCTCGATTCCTCTTCTCTCTCTGCAGTCTTTGTTTTCAAATGAGTTTTCAGTGAGGTTGTTGCAGGCAACCCTCTGCATCGCTTGATCAGCTTTTTTGTTTTCTGAATGATGGACAAAGCTGCTCTCAGTCTCTTTGCTGATGAAGTCCCAGGCCCACGAAGATGGATTTTATTTCACCTATTTGTGATTTATCTCTATATTGCCTCCTTATCATCTTTTCTTTTCTTGACGGCCTGCTTGTCAAAGGTTTAGGTTGGGACCAGGACATGCTTTCTAATTTTGCTGGCTTTTGTATTGTGCCTTTTACCAGTATAAAGCCTGTCTCTATCTGCTAGGCTGTAGGACAGAAATTATGCTAAAAAAATCCCTGATCTTCCACTCGAATAGATGCTTTTTATCATGATGATTTTTCACATTAGCTGCCTCCTGGGGACTGGAGCATCTCTCTTACAAGGAGAGGCTGGGAAACCTGAAACTCTTTACCATGAAGAAGAAAAGATTGAGAGGGGAGCTTACAAATACACATAAATATCTAAAGGATAGAGGCTCGTGATGGTGGGGCAGGGCTCTTTTCAATAGGCAGTAGGTACAAACTAGAACACAGAGGGTTTCACTCGAACTTAAGGAGAAACTTCTTTGTTGTGAAGGTAATGGAGCTCTGGACCAGGCTATGCAGAGAGGTTGTGGAGTGTCCTTCTCTGAAGACTTTCAAACCCCACCTGGATGAGATCCTGTGCAACCTGATCTAGGTGTTCCTACGTTAGCAGGGAGGCTGGACTAGGCGATTTCCAGAGGTCCTTTCCAGCCTGTACCATTCTATGCTTCTCTCTTCTGCTCCACCTTAGCAGAGGTGCTGCTGGCAGATTCATACCATTCACCTAAGTCCAGTCTTGGACTGAAGTAATTGCAGAACAATTCCAGTGGAAAAAAAAAAACAAAACTCACTTGTCCATGAGTAAAAAGGTGATAGAAGAAGAAAGAGTTTGGATATTTCCTCTTTTTTCCTTTCCTCTGAATACAAAACTATTCAGAGTTATTTTGTGTTTCAGTTCCGTATTTGTATTTTTCTGTCTCATGGGTTAGTGGAAGACTGCCTCTGAGACTTAGCCTGGAGCACCAGGAAAGAGGCAACAATAACAGGTCAAAGGAAAGGCTGAGAATAGACAGATATTTTTGTCTTCATTTGATCTGTTTTCAGCATCTTGTCACAGCCCTGGTCTGTGGCCAGCATTTCCAGTCCATTTTTCTGCACAAGTTCTTCATCCTTCAGCTTTGGTGCCAGTACCTGAAGCAACCACCTGGGATTAGGAGAAGGACTTTAATTGGCTGGTTTTATAGCAGCTCAAAGAAAATGGTATTTTTATTGTCAGGCCAGTAACAATGCTTTGGCAGTTACCTGTCACTGTAGACTGACAAGCTGGTTCTCTTTAGTCCCCCAGCCCTCTCCACCCTCCCTGCTGTGAAGGAGCAAGCCAGAGAAGCTGCAGCATCCTAATTTTCCGGATGACAGTGCTCACAAACCTCCCAGGGAGCTGCAGACAGATCTGATCCCAGCTGTGTTTGGCTCTCCTCAGCTTGTGGAGGCTGAGCCAGGAGGTTGCTGCCTCCTCCGGAGGAAGGTTCACCTCCTAGGCTGCCCTATAGACAGGGGAGCTGCCTCAGCCCCTCCCAACAAACAAGGAACAGAAATTGTAATAAAACATTAACATGCCAAAAGGTGGCCAGGTTACCAGGGCACGTATTGGCAGAGCTGTAAGGCAGAGAATGAAGCTCAAAATGCTTGCAGATATTTACAAACTTCACATTGTTTTACAGAATTAATTACTTGATGGTGTTTTTCCACAGGAAAGCAGGTGGAAGACAGCTCCTCAGCCACTTCCCTGAGACATCCTGACCACAGTCCAGCTCTTCTCCAGGGTCCTAAATAGCAAATCAGACATGGGTGAGGAAAGAAAGGGAAGGATCCCCCTTAAGGATACAGATTCAAAGAAGTTTTCTTCTTCTTTGATTTGAAAACCACGTTCTTTGCACGAAGTTGTGGCATCTTCCCCAAGTTTTCATATTCTAGAATGGGATTTTTAAAGCTAAATTAGATGGTGGTGGTGGCTGAGGTGTGACCCCTTCCTTTGACTGAGCAGGCCAATCTAGTGCTGTTTCCTAATTCTGCCTGCAAACTTTTCGTGCAGCTTCAACTCCTCATACCCTTCCCAAGGAAGTCAAAGCCATCTTTAGAGAGAAACTGCCTTTACACATGCTATTAATGCTTTTCTGAGCAACTAATACACAATCCCAGCAATTCTCCCCCCTCCCATAACTCAAATCTGTTTTTCTCCTTTGAGACATGCATTTGGTACTAACACACAGCATTAATTTCTCCCGTCCTGTGGCATTCTCGCCCATTGCTTTTTCTGTTATCAGATGCATGGCTCTGATTGACAGAATTACTAATCCATTATAATAATATTTTCATAATTAGTCCCACTGAGCCTCCAATGGCTGCATACAAGCATAGGTAAACCACAGCCTGCCACAATATGTTTTTTTACTTACTGACAGCTCAGTGTGAAGGAAATGTCTGTCCGGTTCCTGCAATGGTTTTTAGAGCTGCTTTTTGGTTTTTCCTTTTAGTCTTCCTTTTTCTTGCTCATTTTTTTTTCCCCCCTTTAAATATTTCTTGATTATAAGTCACCATTATCAACTTCTAATCCTTAAGAATTTCAGGAAATATTGGAGATTGAAACTTCAAAGTCACTCCTGGAAAAATAAAAAACCAAACCCACATGGAAATGCATCAATTATTCACCAGGTTAAGCCTGAATGGACATAGATGCCAATACCTGTTTGTTTGCCTGATGAAGGAAAGATTGCCAAAGCTTTCAGATTTGTCTTTTTGCATCTTTCACATCATGTCATTATGGTTGTGTCCTACGTGCCATGCAATCTTGTGTCCCATCCAACCTTTTCTCAGGCTTGGATGACTTTGAGGAATTAGCTCATTGCTTGGCACCATATTCTGGGTTTGGTTCTGCCATTGGTCATGGACAATTCCCTAGGAAGCTTGTGGGGACAGTCTAGCAGCATCCATCTGAAGGACTCTTGGGCACTAAGCACTAACTCAGTTACTCTGCATGGACCTTGTGCCATTCCCTGCTGCTTACCCTGTTCCTCTGAACTTTGCAACCATCTGGACTGCTATGTGACTTCGCTGTCGATTCCAACAACTTTCTGAAATTTGCTTTTCTTCTAACCAGATTAGCACAAATCTTGGATACTTCTTGAAGTATCCTCTTTTAAATGATTGGGCAAAAAGCATTTAATGACCCCCAAACAAGATAATGTAAAACCAGACAGACAAACTGCTTAACAATGATGGTTTGTCTGGACTCCTAAACTAAAGGTTTGCGAAAATCCGTCTCAATTCAGCCTGCCTTGACATTTCTGCCTTCTGTATCAAATCTCTCCCAACAACTTAAGAGTTTCAGACATTAAATCTGAGCACCTTATCTGCCCTGCAAGTTCTTGATTAGGTTGGAGAGCTGCAGTCCCCAGGTAGTGAAGCATCTGATGCGTTCATTGATAGAAAGATAAATCACTGCTGTAGGGATAGTAAGGAGTTCCCTGACTGCAGGGAAAGCTGAGGTCTAGAGGGGAGCAACAAGGTCTTTACATGTGAAAATCAGCCACCTTCTTAATTACTGCCATCATTAATCACCTGCACGTGTCATACAATGTATTCTGATCACACAGTGGGTAAGTAGGACAGGGAAAGGTAACTTAGAAGGGCTGTGTCTGTGTTTTGCTCAGCAGACAGCTCAGCCAGTCAGAATTGCAGACATAACCTCTTGTTCCCTCTGTAACCTTCAGGCTGCTGCAGGGGAAGATGAGTTTCCACTTCATTTTCTGTCTCTGGCTTCCCTGGTACTCACAGCTGCTGAGACACCCTGCATCTGAATCATCCAGGTGACAGGATGCAAAATCCCCAAATCTCAGAAGCCAGCGTTAGATGGTGGAGAGCTCACATGGGGCTCTCCTCTAAGTGCTCTTGTCTGCTGCAGCTGCTCCTTGCATTGCTCATTGCTCCTGTATCAGCAGGGTGTGTGAATCAAGCACACCAGTGGAACCAGTGCTCTAAGGGCTTTCCTAGAGGGTGTTGGGAGGAGGGCACCTCTTTTCCTGCCTCCTTTAAACAAGACAAAGGAGATGACTTCTCTCTAACTCCCACATCGTCTTGTTATCTGAGATCCTATCTTCCAACATCAAGGAGCAACTTTATGGGCTTTAAAATGAGCATATGCTTGTGCGAAGCTTAAGCCAATGATTGAGTGCTGCACTGAGCTGGGGACTTTTGCTGACACATTCATTTCCAGTAAGGCACAGGGGACTCCAGATGAGACAAATCCCTCCTTAGGATACTCCTCTGCAGAGATGCCCAGCACTAATCACTCAGCCAAGGAAGTCTGATTTGATTTTCTCTTAGTTTTTGGATTTGTTTGGCAAGATTTTGACAGCTGGAGGGCTATAGGAAGGGAGGGTGTCCTTGAGGAAGGGGCCCATGCTGGAGCAGTTCATGGAGGACTGTCTTCCATGGTGAGGACCCCACAATGTAGCAGAGGAAGAGGTTGAGGAGTCCTCCCCTTCAGGAGGAAGGAGCAGAAGAGACAGCATGCAGTGAACTGATGAAAATCCCCATTGCCCATCCCTCTGTGCTGCTTGGGGGTGATGTTGAGCCTAGGAAACAGGGAAGGATGGGAAGAGGTGTTTTTAAGGTTTAGGTTTTATTGCTCCTTATCCTATTCTGATTCATGGGTCATACATTAAAATCATTTCCCCCAAGCTGAGTCCAGTTGGCAATTGGTGAATTATCTCAACACATGAATCTTTTGATACATAATCTCTGTTCATTTGGGGAGGGGAGTGATAGAGAAGCTATGGTGGGCAACTGATGTCCAGCCCCAGTCAACCCACCACAGTTTTACAGTCTTTTAGCTTAAATAGTGCACTTTATGCATGTGCTATCTCTCTCTCTCTGGTACTTTCAGGGTCTGAGCTGCACTGTCTAGCTGGGGACAGAAGCATCTCTGGGCCATGGCTTGTCAGCACCTTTTCTTTGTAATGAGATAGATGCAGCACAGAGACAGCAGAAAATAAAATTGCCTTCCCCTGTGCTTTGTGGCCAGAGCAGAACCAGTAGAACTTGGTGAAACATCTTTTTGTGTGGTTGAAGCTCTAGCTGTAGCACTGTGAGATGTTTAAGTAGAAGGGATGGGGGCTCTGATCTCTGAAGCCACGTTCCTCTTGTATGGCTTTCTGTGCCTCTATGACCTGATCCTTGTCTTTGCTCTCACCACGATACAGCAGCTGAATTTGCAGCTCCCCAAAGGCCTCTATAACCTGCCATGTGGTCTGCCTTCTGCAGAGTTCTCAGTCTTTGTTCTGGAAGATGTTAGAAAGAACTTTCTTGTGCTAAACAGAGATTGGCTGGAAAATGGCTTTTAATTTCACTTTTAAAGTGAGCAGAAAGCAGTGGATATTTCTCTATCTCTGAACATTCTTGAAAACTGTGGTAGAATGAAGAACTTTGGCTTTTGGCTTATCATGCATTGCAGTTGCAAAGCAGATGTTTTGAAGTGAGAGAAGTTTAGGACTTATGTAAGCTGTGCCAGGGTCTTCACTGTCATCGATCTAATTAATGGGAGAGATGCTCTGACACTCCCTAGGGGCTGTACATGGCTAAGTGGTGTAAAAAGATACTGAAACAACAGCAAAGTAGCATCTTGGCTTTTCTAGTGAAAGTCATAGGTGAGCATGGTTAACAAAGCCTGTGCTGGCTTTTGATGGAAAACTCAGGCCTTGAAGTCTTTCATGAATAAATTCATTACCAAATCCTTTAACTGGGTCTAACTCAATTTTCCTTCCTATTACCCCCAAAATGGATTCTAGCACAAAGCCATGCAAGAGGAATAGGGAGGGCAAAACCTGACCAGAACCTGCCAGTATCTTTTCTCTCAGCTGGGTAGGAGGTGAGGCTGTGTATGTGACAGGGAATGATTGCATTCTGCTGTATCTGTACGTGCAGGTTCAGAGCACAGGGATGGGCTGCTCAGAACAGCTACTGCCCTGCTGCTCTTTCCAACTTTGTGTTAGGACACGAAGATGAGGATTGAAGGTGTGAGCTGGTAGAATTGCTTCTGCCCTCTCCTTGTGACTATCAAGAATTTTAGCAATAATGACACAATTGTGAGGAGAGAAATCATATGGTCTAGTGTTCTTCTATTGGCACATAGATTTTCAAGGAAGCAAACTTAGAATCATAGAATGGTAAGGTTGGAAGGGACCTCAAAGATCAACATTTGTTGTCAGAAATCATAACCACTTCTAGCATCTTCATTACTGAGTTGTTCAACACAAGACATCTTGGAGAAGCAAGGGAAAAATCATAGAATCATAGAATGGTAAGGTTGGAAGGGACCTCAAGGATCATCTAGTTCCAACCCCCTGCCATAGGCAGGGACACCTCCCACTAGTACAGGTCACTCAAGGCCTCATCCAACCTGGCCTTGAACACCTCCAGGGAGGGAGCAGCCACAACCTCCCTGGGCAACCTGTGCCAGTGTCTCACCACCCTCACTGCAAACAACTTCCTCCTAACATCCAGTTTCAATCTCCTCTCTGCCAGTTCAAACCCACTGCCACTTGTGCTGTCATTGCAAGACCTTGCAACTTAGTTTGTTTCAGTGCCTGGAGTCTGAGCTCCCTTATCCACATCTAGGGTTCCAAGAGAATAGCTCTGAAAAATTCTTCATGAAGCAAAAAGTGAATGTGATTATTCTTCATGAAGCAAAAAATGGATGTGATTCTCCTAAACCAATGATTTCTGTGGGCTGTGTGGGCACTCAGGGGTCGATATTCCTTTCTCCTACCCTAGGACTGCGGCAGAGAATCTCTCCCCCTGCTGTGGGAAAGCCACGGATGGCTGATCTTTTGAGGAGAGCTCAGCTCAGACTTGTATCAGTAGGTGTGTTAGGTGCTGAATAATGTATCCTGGCAGCAATGCTTCAGTCAGTGACACAAATGTGACATTTGCCTGCATCATGTCCTTTTTCATCCACCTCCCTTGGATCAAGGAGGCTTAAAATCTCTCTGGTGTTTTGGATGGTTGGTCATCTGTGGAAAGGGGGCCAGCTGAAGGTGAAATGGTTGCCACAGTTGCATCAAAACATCCTCAGAGGAACAAACAGATCCCCAATGCAAGCACAGCCCTTTCCCTGACAACTGGTGTGCAGCCACGAAATGAGGCATACCAGAAAATGAGAGCAATGTGGCATGAAGCACACTGATACCTGTTTGAGGGGTCTGAGGATCACCTGCCTGTCAGGGCCATGTGGTTATCATTGAAACTGCGTGGGTCGGATGGGTTGGGAGTTACCCACCTCCCCCACTCTATGAAAATCACCCAAACTCGGCTCAGCTGGCTGGAAGTTAAGGAATGAAGCTTTGTATTCACAGCTTAGCACAATGTACAAGCAGACATTTACAATGTATTGCAATATATATACAGCTATATACAGAAATATACAAGTTAAAGGTGATAGAGAAACACAATACCCCTATTAGAAATCAAAGTCCCCAGGAGGTGCTCCCAACCACCCTTCCACCTTCTTCCCACTCCTCTACCTTACCCCAGGATCTGCCTTACATGCAAGGTGAGTTTGGAGGATTGGTAAGGGGGGTTAGAAGCAGAGAGATTAGTTGGGTTACACAGCAGAAGCCCAGGAGACACAACGACTTCAACAGAGAGAGAGACTCTGTCCTATTTATTTGTGTCCAACAGAGAGACTCTGTCTTATCTATGTTTGTGTCCTTGTTTTCATACACCTCAGCAAGCCTATGAGTGAAGTAGACATCACCAATGTTTGCTTTTCACAGCCTATAATCTAATTTTTTTCATTAGAACATTCCAATTAGCCTCAAACCAGCACAATGGGGTAATGACATGCAGAGTTAGACCTGCAGAGGTGCCACAGGGGACAGAATTGTTGTGATCATTGAGCTTGCAGCAGAACTTCTTGGGGTGGCTGGTAACTAAAAAGTTGATTGTTTTTTTTTCCCCTAAGGTTGAGAAAATTAATCTAGAGGAATAGGCAAAGCCAAAATACCCTACACATCTGTAATTTATGCTTAATTAAATACACTGCTTGGCAGTCCCTCAGAGCAGTTTTGGTACTCTGTATATCTTGACTTAAATAATGTAGGCAATAATACTTCTGCACCAGAGGCAATGAAATCTGTTCTTGGCAAAACCAGGTCAGCATCAGGGTTCAGCACACCATCTTTTGGTGAAGCTTCAGGGAAAATAGATTTCACAAATCACTTTCAGGACAGTTGGCTTATGCTGGCCTTGCTGTCTACCAGGAGTTGTCTGGATGACTTCTGAGTTTTGTCTTCTGCAAAGGAAAGAAAAAAGGATTGTTAACCTGTGAGCAAACAGCAGCAGGCCCTTAACTCACAACCCTGATGCCAAAATCTTTTCCTTTCCTTCTTTAAACTCTACAAATTCATCCTTTCCACAGGTTCCCCCATGGGACTAATGCCCTAGCAATGCTCTCAGTGCTTGTCACAGATCTAGATGCTTATAGACCTGAATGGAAGAGCTCAGTGAATTGCTTCTGCTGATGGTGACTTTTGGTTGTTCTCCAGCTGGATCCCACTTCTCAGAGAGGACTACCCATGTGGGAGGACTCAGGCAGTGACCCAGAAAGCTCTGTGGGGGAAAAACTTTGTATGATTGCAAAGCAGAATAGTGCTGGGCTGCCCAGCTGCTTGACATGACAAACAGAAAATGGACAGACAAACCAAGCAAAGGCTATTCCATCAGATGAAAGCTATTGCAAATAAACTGCCCAAAGTGAGGAAACTAACTTGGCTGCATGTTTGTCAGCCTGTCAGTTTGTCTCCCACCCTCCATGTAAGCCTGTCCAAGCACTGAGCACTGTGCTGATTGCTTCCATTTACACAATTTACATTTACAGGAAGGAACAGTGATGGAAAAGTTGCTGTTTGCCTCTGCATTGAAGTGAGGGAACTGGAGAAGCAGAAAGTGTGCAGAGAGTTCCCAGAACCACAGACTCTGAAGGATAATTATAAAGAATACCAAATGCATCGCAGAAAAACTAATTGTAATAGATTGGCTAAGAAACCTAAAACTTTGGTTGTGCATTGCAGCAAAACAGGAATTAATTCCTGGGAGCAGACAAGGCCCCAGGTTGGCAGAAGGCTAATGCAATTGGCTCTGGGTGCTTTCAGACAGCACTGGCATCTCAGTGCCTTGGCATTTGAGAGGGTAACAAAGAAATGAGAGCCTGCCCTGCCAGCCACAGCACTAGAACTGATTGGATTTGGTGCATGTTAAAGCAACAATGATCCTTACTGTGTGGCCTCTGGATGCTCATAGAAGGAGTCAGCAAATGTAGATAATCACACAGCAAGAGCCATGGCAAAGGAAAGGCCAAGGAGGCCTCAAGCTGGGAGAGTCAGAAGAGGCTCCAGACACAGGAAATAGGAGATTGCTGGCTGAGAGGTGGGACCCCACCTGGGCTGGGGGAACTGCAGGCACCAGGCTTTGTCTCATTCAGCTATTACTAAAATAGATAAGCAAAGACAAGCTTACAGCACATCCTGGAGATGTTTTTATGGTATGTTGGTATGGGTCGAGTTTTTTAATTTGGTTCAGTTGGGAGTGGTTTTGTTGTTGTTTTTTTTTTCTTTTCCCTTTTGTTTTGGTTTTGTTTGTTCTGGGATTTGGTTTTTTGTTTTATTTTGGTGGTTGGTTCATTTTTAAACTGTAACTACTCTATCCTTCCGAGACAAGAAGGGAACTAAATGCTGCAGTAAGAAAGGTGGAGATAGTGGTCACAGTTTGCTGAAAGGGCTGTACTTAAGTCTGAATTACTTCGCTGCTGGGGAAGGTGATCTGGGGTAATCCACATCAATTAATTTAAAACATTTTCCTTCTTTGTCTCTGCCTGGCTGTGGTGAAGACATGATTCAATGCAGGGATTTCCGTGCTTTATAAGCCCTGAAAGAATTAGATGTCATAACCATCTGCACAGAAATAATAATGGGTGGACTGAATATGACACTTCAGATTTGCCGATGGAGTAGAAGTATCTCCTGTACTAGTGCAGCCCTGCCCTGTGGGCTGCAGTGTCCTACACCATTCTTACCTCTTCTGAAATCCTCACATTGGAGTAGACCCCCTACAGTAAATGAAGGCTTTGGGATCCTCCTTTTTTGTCTTTGGCAATACATGGAAGAGTTGATGTGCTGACTGGTGATGGGATACCCCCATTTCTGCAGCCTTTCACCTCTACTTAGTTTAAACCAGAAAAAGGAACACCTGTTTCCTCCCTTCTTCCTCTTGGTCTGCTTTTGGCAATCTCCTTAGGGCTATCTGAAGCCTGCTTTGTTTCTTTGTGAAGCATTTGTTGCCCAGGGTCTGAAATAAGAGATCTGTAGTTTTGCAGCCTGTGAAACACAAAGCAAGATGGTTCCTGGGATCCTGGGTGCACCCAGAGTAATGGAATGTGCCAAGCAAGGGCTGCATGGGAAGGAGATGCAGAGCTGCTGCTGCATGCTCGGTCATGCAGGTGCCAAATGCTGCAAGAAGAGAAAGTCAGCACTTTGCCTTGCACCTTGTGCAGGTAAAGGGCAAAGTGTCATGAGTATTAGAGGAGTCATCTTGTTATTCCATGCAGCAGTGCTAAGATTTTCTACAAATCCCACGTTGCATTATACACTTTAAATCAGCTATGCTGGCAAAAGCTCTGATATCCCAAGACCCCAATAGCTGTTCCTGTGCATGAACTGGGTTCTTTATCATCCACAAATGGGATTTCAAACCCTCAAAGCTGGATTTAGTTGATCACCTCATGTATAACTGAATGTTCCGTCATGATTCTGAATAAATTGCTTTTGAATAATTGCTGCTAATTACACCTGAAAACTGACTTTTGTGTATTATCTGTGTTCTGGTTGCTGGCTTCTTACTCTTGATAAACAGAGATGCTATCCACGCATTTACCTCAGAAGGAGCCTCAGCAAAATACATTTGAAGTGCATGTATTGTTACTAAGCCTGTGCTGATTAGCTCTGGGGAGAACTTGGAACATGCGGCCAGGAACAGAGACAATTCATTAACTGTACTGGTTTCACAAGAGACTCAGTGGACCTCGGAATCTGTGTCCAAGGGGTGATGCAGATTCTCATTTTGTTTTTATCTGCAAGGCAAAGGCTAATTATTTCACTTGAGCTACTGTGTCAGGTGCAAAACTTGGGGAAATCTCTCAGGATTGTTGCATGCTATATGAGTCCAAACAGTTCCTCAGCTTGCAGAATCGATTTCCCTCTTTTGGATTGTTTCTGTCCTTTTCTGGGACATTATCGTATTTGAGAGCAGCTCTGTGCTGGGAGAGATGTCATGGCTCTCCAGGTGATCTTGGTGCTGGTTTGATGGTCCTGGAGGCTCATACCTGTATAGCTAATACAGAAGATTCACAGACTCTGAATGTTGCTTTCCCCTTTCATTCTGCTCCTGCAGAGCTAACAGACTGCTGCGCTAATCTGGTGTGCAGATGTCTGTAGTGCCTGAGAAGAGCTTTTCACCCTCAGTAATTCAGAGATGCATTTGTAATAAGATATGTGACAAACTGTTACAACCTGACAGTTCTTAACAATCATAGGAAAATAGCTATGCCAGGTGTTTAAAAATACCCAAGTCTTCTGTGGTCCAGTCACTTCCCAGACTACTGCAGTGGCATGAAATCACTGCCACAAAACACCTCCCTAAATAAAACAGTAGGGACTTCTCTCTTTTAAGCATACTTATAAAGCAGATCTCCTGGTTAGTTGTTAAATGCATGAACATTACACTGGCATTTTGTCTTTAAACATTGTCATCTTATTGCTTTAGAGGAGAGTAGAAATTATCCTTTAATTGCAACTAATTTAATGTTATTGGTTATGCAGTATTTTAGTTCACACACAGCATGACAAAGCTGAAGAGTTTAGTGTAGTCCTATCGTGCATCGATTCATCTTTCCATCCTGGAGTGCTGAGTCTTTCCTCAGTCTCAGCAGATAATAAACTGCAGATGTTTAGACAAAAAAATAAAATAAAATAGGGATACAGGGAGGTGTGGCCAAAGTGTTTCTACTTTTGCTACGCTGTTGAGAAGGGAGAGGGAAGCATGGGAATAAAAAGGCTGTCATTATCAAAACACAACACTATAATGTGAAGAGGTGGAGTAATTTATCTTTAAGTAACAGGCTGACCTATTCAGAACTGTAATTTTAATGTAAGGCTAACCTTTGAAAATAGATCAAGTGATATAAATTATTAAGGAGCAGACATTCGTCAGATAGATGGTCTCTATTAGTAATTTTATGCATGAATGGTTATCTTCAAAGGTAGAGTTACTGTCTGCTAAGAAAGTGCAAAAGCAGGTTACCTTAAGCTGATATGTAAGACTGGCTCTTAATCAGTGGGTTTGGGGTTTTTTTTGGGTTTTTTTGGGTTTTTTTTTTTTTTTAATCCAACCCCCAAAAAAGAGGGCAAAAACAAAAAGGCTGAAGTGAGGTCATCTCTCTTCCTACCCAGCCCATGCAGCTCTCCAATTTTTTTCTAGCAGAGAAAACTCCTGGTGATGTTTTTTTTTTGATGTTCCTACAGCACCATCCAGTAGGTTTAGGGCTCAAATAGGTTGGTATGTGTCCCCATTTGAGAATGGCAGAAGCCAAACTGGGTGCCCAGCCTCTGGGCAAAGGAGAGGTGATACCCAGAGCTCTGATGGGATGTGTAGCCAGCTCCTTTAGGAGTGCTGGGTTTGAATCCTTTTTGCAGGGGAAGGGTGTGGACCTCTTTTTTTTCCCTGCAAGTATTGAAGAGGGATGTCTCATAAAGGATTAGCATCTGTTACTCTGATGGTATCTGGCCAACTTTTGGAACTTGGAATGGGAGAAGAAAAAGGGAGTGGTCAAGCTATTTGTGAGAGATACTTCTGCTCCATTTGATCACTCCTCTAATTTTTTCCCCAAAATTCCTCTTTTTATGAATTTTCTGCTTTCTCTGCTTGTTTATATGCAACTATCTCTGTGCCCTTGTGAACTTGTGATCAAAATATGTTAAGTGTACTGCAGTAAAACTAAATTGGAATTCGAGAAGAGCTTGGTAGGAAACTGTGGCCATAAACTTGGTTTTTGCCTTTTCTCTCTACTCTTTGTATATGTTTGGCATGGAAAAGTAGGAAAGCAAAAGTAAACCTAAGCAGTGTATTCCTGTTTGCTCCTGTAAACAAAAGCAGCTTCAGGTTTTCCTTAATTTTCTCTGTCTGCAGCTTTCTTGTCTTGTCTGCCAGCCACAAATGCTGCTATTGCTCAGCTTTAGAATGGAATGTGCATAGAGGATATTGTAGTTCTCCCTTCATCCTTTAGCCACTCTGAAGCCTGTAATGCTTTGAGAGAAGCTGTACATACATGGGCACATGTCCCTGTTGGATGGGACTTATACCCAGCACTTGATGCTCCATGCAGTCCCTGCACTGCTGATGTTGCATGGTGACTCTTAGCCATTGCATCACCTCTGCAGCAATATATAATGCATTTGATCTCTTTTGACATCTTTATTCACTCAAAGGGTGAAAGGGGAATAATCTACAATATTAGGTGTCTACAGATTATCATAGGTTTTGACAAACAGCACAAGCTATCATATCAGGGAGGGGAGGACTCCTCTGGCCAATTTTAACTTCCAAAAGAATCTGGACACTGCCAACGTTTAGAATCTTGGAATCATAGAATGGTAAGGTTGGAAGGGCCCTCAAGGATCAGCTAGTTCCACCCCCCTGCCATAGGCAGGGACCCCCCCCACCAGCACAGGTCACTCAAGGCCTCGTCCAACCTGACCTTGAACCCCCCCAGGGAGGGAGCAGCCACAACCTCCCTGGGCAACCTGTGCCAGTGTCTCACCACCCTCACTGCAAACAACTTCCTCCTAACATCCACTTTCAATCTCCCCTCTGCCAGTTCAAACCCATTGCCCCTTGTCCTGTCATTACAAGACCTTGTCAATAGTCCCTCCCCAGCCTTCCTGTAGGCCCCCTTCAGATCCTGGAAGGCTACTATAAGGTCTATTTACATGAGCATCTCTTCTCAGCAGGACTTCTCCTATTTTCTTTTCCCAAGCATCAGACTCATTTATATAGGTGAGATGGGAGCTTGGGGGAAAAAAAAGAAAAGGAGGCCACAAAACTAAGATTCTAAGGGAATTGAAATTTGTAACCCTTTTGACAATTTCTGCAATGAGGTTTGTTTTTATGAATCCCATTTTCTTTAACTCTGCCTGAGCAATTAGCAGAGGAAATAATGGAAATACAAACAATTACTCCAATGTGTAGAATTTTACTGATATCTCTTTTGTTCCACTTTCTTCCTCAATTTCATTGCTGTGCCTGCAGAATAGTTTGTGATTAAAGCACCCAAGTGGGGTGCAAATGATCATCATAGCATTATAGGCTCCAACCTTCCTCCCATGGGCATGGACACCTCTCAACTAGATACATCTGCTCAAGGCCTCATCCAGCCTGGCCCTGAACACCCACAGGGAGGAGGCATCCACAACCTCCCTGGGCAACCTATTCCAGAGTCTCATCATCCTTGTACTGAAGAACTTCTTAAATGCTGCAAGTTTAAATCTCTAGATAAACCTCCTGCTACAAGGGCAGGCTGATGGAGCTGAGGTTGTTCAGTCTGGAGAAGAGGAGGTTCTGGGAAGACCTAATAGGAACCTTCCAGTACCTGAAGGGGACCTACATGAAGGGTGCAGAGAGACTGTTTACAAAGGCCTTCAGTGATAGGGTGAGGGGCAATGGCTTCAAACTAGAGTAGAGCAGATTTAGTTTGAATGCTGGAAACAAGTTCTTTATCAGGAGGGTGGTGGAGCACTGAACAGGTTGCTCAGGAAGGTGGCTCAGTCCCCATCCCTGGAGATATTCGAGGTGAGGCTCAACAGGGCTCTGGGCAACCTGATCTGGTTGAAGGTGTCCTTGCTGAATGCAGAGGGGGTTGGACTGGATGACCTTTGGAGGTCCCTTCCAGCCTGGACCATTCTATGATGCGTCAAAAGCTTCTTTTATGACAACATTTAACGGTACTGGGATCTCTGCATGTGCTTTTAGATGCAAAAAGATACCTAAAATCATGACTACCTCTCACATTTTTTGGGTCTGTTTAGACAATCATAAACCAGAATCTGGATGCTTGAAACCCCTTTGCTTTGTTTCTTTGAACAGAATGTCTCCTGCTTGTGTTGAAGTGATACAGGTTAACATGTTGAACAACAGGAAAAGATAAGCATTTGGTGTACTAATTTCAGGAGCAACTGTTTTCAGTAGCCTGGAACCCTTCTGCAGTGTATTGATGTTTCAATTTGTACAGACTAGCAGCTGCCCTTAATGATAAAGGAAAGCAACTGCTCTGCTCTGCTCTGTGATGATTTGACATGGCAGCAGTTGTCTTGTGAAATGTAACATGACAACTTGAAATAATGATATGTAGATGTGATGCCACAGACATGTCATGAAATAACATGAACTACTGAAAATGCTGGGAAGAGAGAACATCATCGGAGGAAAAAGTATTGAGACAAAAAGTTGTTGCCTATTACAGGATGTCAGGGGTTGGAAGGGACCCAAAGAGATCATCAAGTCCAACCCCCTGTCAGAGCAGGACCAGACAATCTAGCTCAGGTCACACAGGAACACATCCAGACAGGCCTTGAAAGGCTCCAGAGAAGGAGACTCCACAACCTCTCTGGGCAGCCTGTGCCAGTGCCCTGTGACCCTTACAGTAAAGAAGTTCCCCCTTGTGTTGAGCTGGACCCTCCTGTGCTGCAGCTTCCATCCATTGCTCCTTGTCCAATCCCAGGGAGCAAGTGAGCAGAGCTTGTCCCCCAGCCCTCAGATATTTATAAACATTTATTAGATCCCATCTCAGTCTTCTCTTCTCCAGATTAAGCAGCTCCAGGATCCCATCCTCTCCTCATAAGGCAGTGTTCCCGTCCCCTAATCACCCTCACAGCCCTCCTTTGGACTCCCTTGAGCAGATCCCTGTCCCTCTTAAATTGGGGAGCCCCAAACTGAAACAGTACTCAAGATGAGGTCTCACCAGGGCAGAGTAGAGGCAGAGGAGAACCTCCCTCGATCCACTGGACACACTCTTGTTAATGCACACCTGAGGTGAGGAATATGTCAGTTTATGTGATATCTACTAGAAACAGTTTGGTTTAAATGGTCTTTTACAATTGGACTTCTAAAAAGCAATGCAGTCATCAGTAGAGTTAGAGTAACCTGTTAAATAAAAAAAAAAAGATGATTTCCTAGCATCTACATTGCTTTTTAAACTTTGACTATGTCCAAGTCTTCCTGAAGGCTATTCCTATATTAACAAGTAATACATCTTGATACATCTGTTGAGTAAAGGGTCCAGGCCCCACTCTACACACATTTCAGAGGATTTGCTTCAAATATCTGTAGTCTAACTTGTCTGCTGCCCACCATTTCCTTTAGGGCAGTAAATGAGTTCCTGGAGTGCATCTTCCAGTCTAATTTTACCCCAAATTAAAATGGGGTGCTGCAAGCAGAGGCTGTGGTGGGAATCAAAACCCAGCAAGTGGAGATAACTAGGGAGAGTGACTTCAAAAGCATTCTGTTGGTACACACTGTAGCACACACACTTCCAAAGACATCTGGGCTGTCTGAGTGCTTCCAAAAGATGAACCAAATTGTTTATTCAATCAATCAGATTAATCCTGTTGGAGGTAAGAGAATTACCATTGTGCTGATTAGAATTGGATCAGTGGATGATCCTTTTATTCAGGAGCTTACTTCATCCAATTGGCTTCACTTGTTCAGAAAAAACTGGAAATTGGTTCTGAACCATGTCTGATGTTGGGTAATGGAAAAGATAAAGCCTGACTCCTTTGAATATTTTTTTAATTGCAAATAGTGTTCCTGTGGGCCCCTGAGACAGTGTGCTGGGCAAATCTTTATGCAAGTGTCCATCCTGAACTTCTTTCCCCCCATTCCTGTACTATTTGGGCTACTCTTATAGAAAAAGGAGAGCCTGTGCTTCTATGAAGGCTTCTGCTGAACAAAAGCAATTGACTCTGAAAGTTGTACTCTAACATCAAACCCTCAGACTTTTCAAAGCATTGCTCAGGGTTTTAGATGTGAGGCTCTTATTGAATTTAATTGGAGCCGTGCAGCTGTACCAAAGCTTTCAAGATGCACACCCTGAAATATTTATGCTGCCTTTCTCTCTTTCCTTTCTCTCAGCCACATTTGTTAAAGTTTAAAGGAAGTGGCTTCCAGTTCTTGTAGGTGCAAATCTGTACTTGCATAGTCTATGAAGACATTAGCATTTAGACACTGAACACCCTTGATTTGTATGCACCAGTCACTTGGTAAACAGCTGAAGTGGTTGCATATATGCTGTCAGTTAATTCTGGCTGCAGAAATGGATTCCCTGGGTTTGAGTTTTCTTTTTTTAAAGTCAGACCCTATCTGATCTTCTGTTACTCACACTTAAAATGATTTCAACTCCAGCATTTTTACAGTCCCCCTTATCCAGGCAGAGGTTTTGCATTGCTGGTTGGTTAGCTCTCAGTTTACAGGATACCAAAGCTTGTTCAGAGTTGCTTTCCTTTCCTTCCAGGCACAGTGCAGGACACAAGACAGGGGTAGGGCACTAAAATATGGATGCATCTATCAGTTTGTGTAGCACTGTTGAACAGAAGGTCTAGGGGCAGAGCTTGGCTTTCCAAAATGGGTTTGTTCAGTGTCTAAGAGCAAGGGTACACCAGTGCTAGGCACAAGGGCACTACAATGTAAGAAGGATAATGTGTCATAATGAGGAAGATATCACTCCTTTTAGAGCTACAGATGTAGAGGGTATCTATCCCAAAGGAATCTCATCTTGAGAAATGATTTCAGAAGTAATTATACTCTGCTCTTCTGACTTAAATATAGAGCCTCAAGAATCAGCCATTGTCTTATTTTCAAGCTTATCCATCTCTGAAGGTTGCTTAACATGGAAGAGTTCCTAATTAGCCAACTGCAAAGCAAATCTGCTAGAAGAAGCAGGAGTGCTTCTGTTTATGGGGAAAAGCCCAGGAGACAGTATTAGGAATGCAGCTTTCTAGTCTGTGCCTCTCTGCCAATATGCTGTGTAGCCTTCAATTAGTACCCTGTTGTAGCCTTTGCCTGCCCATCAGCAAAATGGGTATAAGGGTAAAAGAGTAGTGAAGGGCAGCCTGTGGCAAAAGGTGGCTTTTTCAAGGCATTCACCATCTTACAGAGTTGCAACCATGTGAGTTCTTGTGCTTCATGATTTCCTGCTTGTTAGCTGTACTGAATTATCTGACCACATGCGTGGCCCTAATCTATTGCAAGCAGAGTAAAATATATTATCTCAAAACACCATGAAGGCAAGCTGGCTGATAAGCAGAAAATCAGAAAGATCTGATTACTCATTTGTTTGTAATTAATGTTTCTGGGCTGGTCTGAGGCCTCCAGAAGAAAAGGATATTAGGAGAACTTGTACTTGGGCTCGTTGTTGTCAGGCATTGTAAAAGCTCTTGCATGAACAGACTACAGAAATACTGTTTTATTCTTCAGCCTGGTAAGGATTTGCCTCATCAGCAAGGTGCTGCTATTTGAGCTGCCTGCCTTTCTAATTGAATTTTGGATATAACAGAATCATCACTAGCAGCATGGCAGACTTGCCCAGTTTGCTTTGGATAATTCTGCTGCTCTGCTGCAGGGCTTTTTTTTTTTTTTTTCATACTGTTAGGAATACCCAGTGAGGAAAAATGGAGATTGTAACACAGAATTACTTAGCTCCCTGACACAAGCTGAGCAGAACC
The DNA here is from genome assembly GCA_013399055.1 of Ramphastos sulfuratus. Classification (NCBI taxonomy): domain Eukaryota; kingdom Metazoa; phylum Chordata; class Aves; order Piciformes; family Ramphastidae; genus Ramphastos; species Ramphastos sulfuratus. Next base: position 21,411 of record WBNM01039740.1, read on the forward strand.
AAGTCCATTCTCTATGTCTGTCTTGGACTGCTTCTGATTTCACTTGTCATGTGTTTAGCTTGGCAATTATTTTGTACAGATAGACCTGTAGTGTTAATTTCCTGCTTTGATGATACTACTCTTCAGGAATATTAATGAATGCCTTCTGTATGTGGCATCTTTAAAACCTTCTATTGCTGGCATTTTAATTTTTTAAATCTTTAAAAAAAAAAAATTCTAAATGGTGAAGGAGCACTGCTGAAGGCCTCTTGAGTAAACAGTGTTTAAAGTAGTCCATGCGTTTTAATTAGCATATAAATACATAGATAAGGATGAAAGATTTGTTTTCCTCGGGCAAACCATGAGAACATCAGGCCCAGAGGTAGCTTAGTTCAACTCCAGAGAGATTACATTTATATCTCCTCATCTAAATCTTAGAAATGCCTTTCTGATACAAGCAGTACAAATTAAAGCAAGATAAAGGTGTCTTCTCTGCTGGAGGTTTAAGGTCCTTTTTTTTTTTGCTGCACATTATTAAGGTGTCCTATGCAGAAGTGGTGGGGGGGGAAGGCAAAACTAGAAAAAGAAAACTGCAGCCTAATCTGTGTGTGAGACTGGTATTTAAAATAGCCCTCATGCAGTTGTTTGTAGAAGTATGGTCATGGACCAGTGTCTCCATGAAGCATATTTACATGTTTTAATCATTAAAAATCAATTTTCTGTGCTAGCAAGTTTCTGGTGGAAGATGCAGCTCTGATAATCACCTTTAAGTAACTGTAAGTTACTTAAAGCGTTTTTGTTTAGGGTTTTTTTTTTGTTTGTTTATTTGTTTGCTTGTTTTTTCATTTGTTTGGGTTTTTTAGACTTGAGATTTTTAAGCTGTTTTGAGAGGTTAAATGATCAGCCTGCAGCACCATAGCATATATGTATTTATATAATACATATTTTTATATATATTTTATA
>WBNM01039741.1:6029-21927 GCA_013399055.1 Ramphastos sulfuratus
ATTAAAATATTCCAATTAGCCTTAAACCAGCACAGGTCTCCTCGAAGCCTTCTCTTCTGCAGGCTGCAGAGCCCCAACTCTCTCAACCTGTCCTCATAGCAGAGCTGCTGCAGCCCTCTGAACATCTTTGCAGGCTCCTCTGGACCTGCTCTGATAGTTCAATGTCTTTCTTTCATTACAATCAGTCCTGTTTAGATTTTGCAAAATTTACATAAATAAATGCTGGGTTTATCATTATTATGTCTTCAAATGTATTGGATGAGCTGTTTGGCACCCAAATATTGTTCTCTACTTTCTTTCACATATGTAAGATTTCCAGTCCCACCTGTCAAGACAGAACACTGAGACAGGCTGCCCAGGGGGGTTGTGGAGTCTTCCTCTCGGGAGATATTCAAAACGTGCCTGGATGCACTCCTGTGTGATCTGATATAGGTGATCCTGCTCTGGCAGAGGGGTTGGACTGGATGAGCTTTCAAGGTCCCTTCCAGCCCCTGGCATTCTGTGATTCTATAACACTGGCAAACAATTGCAAGTAACTAGTTCCTTAGATGAGTGGTTAAAAGATCAAGTGTTTTAAGCCTTCCAGCACCTAAGTTTTGCTTGGCCTGCAAATTCTCAGTATGTCTACACTGCCTTTTCTGTCATAAGCAGATCTGGCACCTTCAGCTGGCTCAGATGTCAGTCACAGGGAGTTCACTGTGGGCCGCAACACCTCCCACTGCACATTAATAAAAAAGGTAAATGTTCACAGTTTTCTCAGCATGTTCTGAGCTCTCTTCTACCACTAGCCAAGTTAGCTATTTTAAAGCTAGCTGAGGTAAAGATACATGGATCTGCAGTGATGTAATACTCTCTGACACTTCATTAGAACAACTCCACAAACCCATCTCTTCATTACACAGAGCTTTAGCATATACTAGATGTTACTTCCATTCTAATAACACCCAAATAGTTGAACATATTTATATGTACATATATGTTTTTCCTGTAACTATTTTTTTTTATAGCCTTCTCTCTGCCTCTGGTAAGTCAGCTGTGAAATTAAAGAAACGTGGGACACTGTAGTAAGTGCTACTTTTTTCTTGCCTTTGTGAAGAAATCTCAATAATGTTAAGTTTATGGCTTCTTATATAAAATAGGCAATGCAAAATGCTATAGCTGAAGATAAAGAGCCAAGCTTCTACAGTCATTTGCTGGAACAATGAATTTTTTCTCTTGAATTATTTCAGGAAATTACCTGCAGCATGTCACTGAATTGTCTTACACTCTTCTTTGTAAAAAAGAGAACCATGCTGGTGATTCCTCTATTTGTGACAACTGTGCTTTCCTTGATTTTGGTACAAAACCCATCATGGAATACCCTAACTAACGCTCCCAGATATTCCTAGGATCTTTAAACTAGGAGCCTACTTACTTTAGATGCTCTGTGTGGTAGCCTGGGTGAAAAGGTAAGCATCCCTACAGTGTAATTCAGTTTCTCCAAGATATGGAAAAAAACTTCACTAAGGTTGGAATAACCCTGCCCTGTCTAGATTTCTAACCTAAGTGTCTCATTAACTATAAAGCTAAATGGGAACAAAAAAGTGATTTCTGGCCATTTACATTTGCATGACTTTTGAATATTTGCTCCCTCTCATTTGTCAGGCTTTACTGATGCTATTGCAATTTGACTGATTTTGCTGTTCAGTAGTACCTGGCATATTCATAGTCTGAAAAACTCAACTGAGTTTCTAAAACAGCTGAAGCAACACATCTTTACCATTAGAAAATCAGGCAACGTTACCACACACACTTGAGGGTTTATGTTAGCTGCTAGCCTGCTCCTGTCTGTTTAAGCAGAGGGTGTTTAATGCAAAAGCTGTTGTGAGTGATGGTTAAATGGGACTGATGTGGCTTGTGCATCTTCTTACTTACAAACACTGTGGTTCAAATTCCATCTATAAGTAATGGAGAGAATCACCCACTCAGCTATGGGTCATCCCACCTGCCTTGGCTGCCTACTTTCAGAAAGGTGATAAACCTCTCTCTGTGATACTTGCTTCTTCCAATGACTTTGAACTACGATATCTCATTTTCAGGTAGGTATTATGTAAAAAAACTTTACTACTAAGTGACATTAGGTTGTAGATAAGCTTGTGTGCTGGTTTGAGGCTAATTGGAATATTCTAATGAGAGAAATTAGATCATTGGTTGTGAAAAGAAAATAATTGTGAAATCTATATCATTCATTCGTTTGCTAAAAGGGATAAAAAGGCGAAGTATAAACAATTTGTCCCTCTTTTGCCTTCTTCACTCCTGAGCATTGGATCTATTCACTTCTCCTTTGTTCTGCTCTAATCTCTCCACTAACACTGGTTAACATTTCCAGATAACACAGGAAGCTTTGCTGGTTGTTTTGTTTTCTGTCTGGGAAAGAGAGGGAGATAGAGAGGGTGGCTTTGAGTCCCTTCTGGGCAGTTTGTTTGTCNATAAACTATTCTTCAAATCTATGAATTTTGGAGTGCTTCTTCTAAATGAAAGACGAGTTTCATATCATAAATGTATTGACTTATCTACCACAGCTACTCTGCAGTATCTATTACCTCTTTGCATGTTTCCAATACCTTAGTGCTGCTGCCATTGGGTACATATATTCAATCAACTCACATATACTCTGAATAACCCAGGCACTCAATTCATATTGCTTCAAAATGAGCATTTACAGAATCACAGGATCACATTTAGGATGATTCAGGTTGGTTGCCCATCTGAACTGCCTACTACTTGCCACTGACTCTAAGGTATAACTCACTCAGATATGTAGATTTTTAACACTAAAAGTTAAGTGAGAAAATCCCCACTATCTGGTTTAGGGCCTCTATTATAACATTTGCAAAACACAGCTAGGATTGCTCATTTATAAAAACATCTCAGAAACAGGGATAAATTTATGCTCTGCTTTTAAACATCTGACTTAACCACCTAGCCTTACCTGGTCCATCGCTACCATTCCTGATTGAGTGTATCTGATGTGGACAGTACTTGAGAGTTTGTGTTGGCCATAGTGTGTCTTCCACTTGCATTGAAGGAGAAGAACACTGGAAAATTGTATTTAGTATCAATTAATCACTGAGGGCACAGCAAGGGAAGTGTGTGAATTGGTTGTGGGAATTAACAAGGCAGGAATTATAAAATCTGTAGTTATTTTATTTCTGGAAAGCCTCGCCCACAACTATACACAAGTTAGACTGGGTTCAAAATTCGTTTGGTAAAATCTTCACAAGGATGCTTATAGGGAATTTCAGGAAAATCAGAAAGTTGGAAAAGATTTGCTACAAAAACAGCTTTGCCACACTTAAAAATAAAACGGAGCCTGGAGCCCTAGGGAACATCTGTGCTACTCACGGCGGTGGAGTAGGAATTTGGAGATAGTCCCTTGGCTGCTTTTGTGGCAGTCTTTTGCAACAGTGTCTTCAACCGCAGATTGTAATCCAGCGGCAGATCAACGCGGCACAGGGTCCAATGTGAGCAAACCCACCAGAGTCCAAACTGACTGCAGAGAGGCACAGAGCATGGGGCAGCACAGGGCAAAGCTCAGGCTGCTCGGCAGTGTGCCCACTAACAGTGTCGGCTTATGGCAGAGGCAGGTCCCTGCAGTAGGCAAGCAGGATGTGGCAGTCCGAAAGCAGGGACTGCACTTTCTCGTCACCGTTTGGTGCAGAAGGGGTGATTAACTACTACGAGATGATATTTCAAAAATATTAATATATAGTTTATTAATATTAATTGGAACTCGCACCACCCCGACCACCATTTAATAATAATAATAACAGGCTCTTTGCAACGTTATGGAAACTATATACAGATTATAACAGGATCTGGAAATAACCATTAAATATATACATTAACTAAACTCAATTTAAACTGGAAGAGAGAGTTTTTGCGGCCAGTATGCCGCTTGCGGCCAGTTACGCTGCTTGCTCACTAGATGGACACAAGGAGCAACTTTCTGCTTATGGCAGAAGGCAATTAATAACTACAAGAGGCTTTGGTATTTACTCACAAGAGGTATTATCTGACAGTACCCAAGGCTCGTTGCGGGGTTGCTGTTGGTAGCCGTCTTCAGGCTTAAGAGTTTCCCCAGGCTACTGGGCATTGGAGAAAGGGGAGAGACGATCTCTGACCTGGTCCTGGCTCCCTTTGGCAGCAGGCTCTCTTATGCAGGCAGGACATGCAGTCTCGGTATGCAGTCTCGGTGTGCAGTCCCGGTACTATGTCACGCCGGCTGTGCAGGCCGAACGCGTGGAGGCAGCAGGCAGGATGCAAGCAGACACACCTTGGAATGGCGAAAGGCACGCACCCTGTGTTCCCTGCTCCTCTTATTTATCCAATACAGCCCGAAGATCAATGGGCCCTTTGGACACGAGATAGCCAATCAAATGGCAGCTAGCCAAGATTTGGCCATACTGGGTGAAGCCATAGGCTTGCTTTACCCTTTTTTGGGCAGAACACAACCTTGCATAAGGCAACCCTGTGCACCTTGTTTACCGCAGTTGCTGGGCTGACCCCAGACCCCAGACTTAGTGGCGCCAGGTTCTTTGTCCCTTTTCCCGCGGTTGCTCTCCCCAAAACAGAAGGAGGAAGAGCAGAAAAACATGCCTGGGTAAGCCGGGACATGTACAAGCCTAATTTAGCCTGTTTAGGCCTACCACAACACCGTTCTGCCAGATGCCCCTCAAAGTCCAACTCCAGGTCCAACTCAAGTTCCGCTTCAAGGTCTGACTCAAGGTCCGAGTCAAAGTCCCCCTAGATAATGTTGCCATATATATATGCTGGGGCAATTTGCTCTCCTCAGTTCAAGCCCACGGCGAGGGGTAGGGTAAGGAACTTCACACCTACTTCTTTCCACATTCCAAACCCCTGGAACCAGAGGTATGGGGGGGAAGAGAAACAGTTTTGCACCCCATTCAAACCTCTGGTGGGGCAGGGACTGGGTGTGCCTTGCCACAGTGTGTGACACTAATTTAATTTATTAATCCAGAAAACATTGAAGGTCAGAAAAAGGGTGCATGTTTTACTAGTTCACTAGTTAAGGTAGTAGTAGATAAACATAATGAAATTATAGGACTACCTGACTCCTGTGGAGACTATAATAGTTTGGGGCAGGTCTCATCCTATACTCTGTATAGCAATGCATCTTGAAACTAATGAAGTACCATGTCTTTATGAGATTTTTCATGGACAATAAGGCTAATTGGAAAAGGAGGTATTAAAATAACAGCTCTATCTTCATGTCAGTAAACTATGAAGGAGAGTTGGAAAGCTTGAGGGGTATTGCTTTGTTTAACAAAGTTTCTTAGTTTTTTTGTCTTAGCATCTAATAAAGATCTGAGTGGTGCTGCTTAATACTATGGATTTAGAAGAGATTTTTTAAATATTAGAAATCTTCTAATTTTTTTTTCTCAGACATTCAAGGTAATTCTTCATATTACTCAGCACTTTATTTCCTTGATCAGATGAGAACAGAGACTAAATCGCTTTTTTTAAATGTTGATCCAGTCAACTACAGTGCCATTTCTAGGGTTAAAATATATAAATACTTTATTCAAAAGAGTTTGAATGATCTACTGCATCCTACCAAATTACTGGACAAAATGTTTTGGTCTGTGACATATGAGAGCTAAGATTAGATTATTGGTCTTAGAACCAGTTTTCAATTATTAATGGAGGTTTCTGCCTTTGCTCCCTTATTTCTCACTAGGGAAAATGCAAGGTAGTTTCTCTGAAGTTCTTAGTTATTATACACTCTGTCCAGCTGGCACTGGGACTCACCAACTGTAAAACAGTTTTACACCAGCTGACAGTATTATAGTTTTAATCAAGAGGACAGAGTTTTGATCACTACCATTCTACTAAGCATAAATGTTCATCACTATCTCTGTGTTTATTTAAAGAACTGAGAACTGAGTTTGACCATGAACTTCAGCTGTTCCTGTTGATGTGTGACACAGGTCTTAATTATTCAGCCTCTTAGAAGAGAAAGAGATTAAAAAAAAAAAAAAAGGAATAAAAAGGCAACCAACAACAAAATCTTCACTGAAAACTTTAAAAACTCAAGATGCAAGAATTAAACTATTGTTAAATTTGTGTGCAAAATGCAACCAAAGACAAGATAACTACTTAGGAGAGACAAAAAAAAGAAACTACAGGAAACATTTTAGCTGCTCAAACTGTACATTCTTAGAAAAGGCTATGGTTTGAGAAAGACCTTTAGAGACTGGGGTAATGGAGGGGGTAATTAATTGATGCAAGATATGATTTTCAAAGATTAATATTGTTTATTAATATTCAATATTCAGAAATCTCACCACCCCAGTCACTAATTTTAATAATAATCAGTTCTTTGCATGGTCATGGAAACTTTATACAGATAATAACATAGGATCTGGAAATAACTAGCAAAAATATATATCATTAATTGAACTCAATTGAACTGGTAGAGAAGGTTCCTGTGGCCAATACACCACTTGCAGTTAATTGTACTGCTTGCCCACTACACGGACTCAAGGAGCTCCTTTCTGCTTATGGCAGAAGGCAATGGTGAATTACAAGAGGCTTGAAGGATTTACTCACAAAATATCTCCTGACTGGCAGGGCTGGCTACAGCTTCAGACAGTACCCAAAGGCTTTCAGGGAATTTTGTTACTGTCTTGTCAGCCAGTGAGGCTTCTGATTCTTCCCAGGCTGCTGGGGAAAGGAGACAGACAAGCTCTGACCTGGTCCTGATCTCCTCTGGACGATCTGTGTATCTCCAGGACTTCTTGTCTTGGCAGGAGACTTTCAGGTGCAGGTAGGATGTCTTGTGATGTGCGTTCTCAGCACAGTGTCACGTTCCTGGTAAACTCAAGGTAGGCAGTTTCCAGGCAGTTCAGGTTACAATAAGGCAGTGAGTAATGGCAGGCAGTAGCAATAGCAGAACACCTGCTCATCTCCTTTATCAATACAGCCCAAGACTAATGGGCCTTTGGACACAGAATAGCCAATCAGAATGGCAGTTAGCTAAGCTTGACCATATTAGGTGAAGCCATAGGCTTGCTTTACCCTTTTTAGGGTAGAACACAGGATTTGCACAAGGCAGACACAAGCTGAGGGTGTGTACCTTGTTTACCACAGGATGCAAAACACTTCTGGACAAGCCAGAGTCCTTAGACTCAGTGGCTCCAGGTTCTTTGTCCTCTTTCCTGCAGTTGCTTCTCCCCAGAACAGAAGGAGGAGGAGAAGTGCCACATATTTGGGTAAACCAGGACATTTATAAGCCTATTTTGGCCTCTTCAAGCCTACTATGACAGATTCACTAAGTTTCATTGGAGTTTTTAAAGACCTTCTTTATTTCTATTTTTACTTTTCTATATAAATAAACACAATTGCCCCTAGGAATGGAATGGAATAATAATGCAAACAAACAAAAAGATAATAAGAAAATGGCAAATATGATTATTAATATGAAAATGATCTGTACAAAGCAATGTGATTTTTGGCTACCCACATTTCAATAGAAGGCAAACAAATGATACAACGGATTGTGAGGAGAGGGTAGTGGGATGTGTCACAGTTTTAAGGCAGATTTTACAGTGAGAAGAAGAAAGTGGTTTATTAGTCAAGTAATTAATCTGTGCAAGTCATTGTCACAAGGTATAATGAAGCAAAGCTTTACAGAATGATTTTTAAAAGATCAGATATTTCTGTGAGTATTAAAAACTTCATCATTTTATCAGGCAGATTGTAGAATATACAAAACCTCTCATATCACTGATGCTGTCCAGGCAGGGTACACCAGATTAGTTTAGACTTTTCTAACATAATTCCTACATGTCTTTATTCCATCCTGTTCATTTAGCATTATTGCAGCAGTTAATTTACATTAACTTGGGTGAATATACTTCTGTTGTAGCTTGTTTTATCATTGTCATCATTTGATTGCATCTAGCATGTTCTTTATCAACTGGTTTAGATTTAAATTGCCAATAATTTAAAGAATTTTCAGATTTTTCTATGCATCAGTTTTCAGATGTAGCTAAAGACCTATAAATTTCTGATTGGTACTGTGACAGAACCACTGAATCATTCTGGTTGGAAGAGACCTTTAAGATCACCAGGTTAAGCCATTAATACAATACTTCAGGGTCACCACTAAATCATGTTTCTAAGTACAACTTCTACACATCTTTTAAATACATCCAGGGATGAAGACTTCCCTGGGCAGCCTGTTCCAGTGCTTGCCAACCCTTTTGGGGAAGAAGTTATTTCTAATATCCAACCTAAACTTCCCCTGGCACAACTTGAGACCATTTCCTTTTGTCCTGTTGCTTGTTACTTATAGAATCATAGAATGGTAAGGTTGGAAGGGACCTCAAGGATCATCTAGTTCCAACCCCCTGCCATAAGCAGGGACACCTCCCACTAGTACAGGGCACTCAAGGCCTCCTCCAACCTGGCCTTGAACACCTCCAGGGAGGGAGCAGCCACAACCTCCCTGGGCAACCTGTGCCAGTGTCTCACCACCCTCACTGCAAACAACTTCCTCCTAACATCCACTTTCAATCTCCCCTCTGCCAGTTTAAACCCATTGCCCCTCATCCTGTCATTACAAGACCTATCTTCTCCCTCTAAATCCCTTTTTGTCCCTTGATCTTTCCTCCTCATCAATTGTCTCCATATTGAATCATGGAAAATTCAATTCAAATGGTTTTTCTGGGGTGTGGAAGTTCTGAGAAATACATATGACAGTACTCTTCAGAGCCTATCGGATGTCTACTGTGGTACAGCTGCTAAGGACTCTGGGAAGTGTCTCAGGGACTCTTAACAGTATCACAGTATCACAGTATAAGCAAGGTTGGAAGAGACCTCAAAGATCATCAAGTCCAATGAGAGTAATTTAAGATTGTTCTACTCTAACTTCTCTGAGAACACCAAGCCAAGATACTCAGAACCCTCTGTGCTATTCCTGCCTTCAGTGAGAGTGACAAGTCATTTCCCTGTTCTTTTAAGTGATTTTAAAAATACCTTTTATCTTTTCCCTACAAACAATCCAACCCATGATTTTTTTTTTTTCCTTCTTGGAAGGTTATATGCATGAATCATTTTTATCAATCTGTCATTCTTTTGCTCATATTTCTTTTTGTGTCTGTGTAATATTTGACACAGTATTTCAAATCTTAAAAAAAAAAAAAAAAAGTAAAATTAAATCACAGCTTCAAATGGCACATGACAAATTTAGGTTGAAATTATAAAAGCTTTCTCCAATCTATAAGCAAACTTGTCCTACAATGGAAAGTTTTGAATAAGCTTAATAAAAGCTGATGCCTGCAGCCTTGCCTAGAATAAGAATACACAGAAGCTGTATTGAGAGAAAACAGCATGTTAATAAGCATGAAATTTGGTTTGGCTTTTAGAAGAACAAATTTCCATCTCTTAGTGTGAAACCTACTGTTGGGGAAAAAAAAGTCACATAACTTTTCCCTCTTGAGACAGGCACGTAGGAAGATATGGTTGGAGGGAAGGATAATGAAGGGGTTATAAAATGAGGGTCTGAACACACATCTACAGGGGGAAATAAGCAAACTGGGAGATTATTCAAGTTTTTAAATGCCAAAACCCAGCTGAGGAAAGGGTAAATACAAAAAAAGGGGAAAAAAAAATCATGTCTTTGGTTTATAAAAGAAGATTATACACATGAAATTCTCAAAATTACAGGTGAATAGGCAGTGATTTACAGGAGTGTGTCTTCTGTGGCACTAATGCAGGGCTGCTTTCTCTATTCATGATTTTTTAGTTCTTTCATAACTAGAGTTGTTCAATTTTTGCTTTCTTTCTTTTTTGATCAGCAGGGACCCTTACTTGAATGTAGAAAACTGCTTTCATCCTTTCACCAACCTTCCTAAGCTCATCTCACTTCCTTTCACTAGGTAAATTGTGGGGTTTTGATGTTTTTTTTTTTTTCCTTTGTTATAATCAATTATTACTTCATTCAGTATTTTTGATTTTTTTTTTTTTTAGCTAGCATTTTGAAACAGCAAGGCTAACCAATTAAATTGGAATAACATATGCAACCATGTCATGCTTACTGCTTTACCTGTAACTACCAAGTGCCAATCAGGAAGCCAATTCAGCTGTATTCAATAGAACAGATTTTTGCTCTCTGTGAGTACTGATAGAAAATTTGAAGACTTCAATACATTTTTTTCTTCAGACATATGTATGAAGAATCCTCTGTGTATCTTTCAAATTGAAGTTTCCTGCTGTTTAGTGACTTCCTTGCCACTTTCAAGGACACTAAGCCAAATTCCCAGACCGATTTGGCTTAGTGCCTTTGAAACATGTCTCCTCCTGGGCTTTGCTAGTTAAAAAAGAGATCCACCAACATTCAAAATTGGATGAATAGCTAAGAATTCCAATACTGATTTTAAGAAGCAGCAACTTTCTGATTTTAAGAAGCAGCTTTCTCTCTTCTTACGACAATTTCATCCCTTTTAAATAAAAACTCCCCCCTGATTTTAACTTTTTAATCAAAAGGTCCATGGGGTTTTTGTGTGACAATTCTATTAAACATCAACAGTAAGAATTTCCAGTTCTTCTACCCCACAGTGCATTGCTCTTCGCACAAGTAGATTTTTTCCCTGTTCTCTCTTGCCCTTTTTGCTTTTGCTAAAATGCTTGTGGTGCCTTGAATGGGAACCACATTTTTCTTGCTCCAGTTTGTTTGTTGATTCAGTGTGCTCCTGGATGCTCAAAAAAAAAAATTAACTCAGCTTTCCAATTGAGACTTCCTCATGTCTGAATGGAGACATGGGTTGTGTTATGTGGTTCACTCCTGCTTATACCAATTTGCCTGGAATTAGCTATTTTCCACCACAACATGTTATTGTGTTGCATGGTCATTTGTGGGCAAGAAAAACTTCTTAGTCTTTGTGCATAGACTGAAAACCCAACTACTTCTTCACTATCCCAGTTTCACAGTATCATTTGGATTTCTTCCCTCAAGTACTTCAGTTTCTCTCCACTCTGTGCCACCTGCAAAATTACAAAGCTATTAACAGCTCATTAATGACAACACTGAATAGCAACAGACTTAATATAGGTCCTTCAGGAACACCATTAAAGTAATCCTTTGATTTCAACACTGAAGCATTACAACATATAATTTTCCAAACATATTTCCATATACTATGCACTAAATTGCTCTTTTCCATTTTTCCCCCTCTATTTTTATTAATTAGTGTGAAAGACTACCAAGCTGTTACTCTTGAAGCTGAGTTATAGGATAAAGGAACTTTTCCATATGTCTTTTACTCTGTAATCAAGGAACTCAGGCATGATTTGATGCCATTTATTCTTATTTATTTTATAGCTGTTAATCTGTGATGACTGTCTTTTGGGTGAATATGATTATTTGGCTCACCTTTCCTTCTGGGAATTGATTTCTTTCAAACATTGAACTGACTAGATCATGGAGCTGCTTACAGCAATTTACAAGCAGTGGTGCAATTAATCACAGTTCCCTCATTAACTCTGTTTCCTTCTATAATCACCTTTGATCTAAGTACTTCAATATTACCATACTTTTGCTGCTTTTTCAACACACAGAGCAAAATGTACGAATGGAGGACCAAAAAATGCTTGATAAAAGTGTCACTGGATACTATGCTGGATATGTCTATAAAGGCCTTCTCCAAAGATACTGGGGTGGGCAAGAGGGTTTGTTTATAAACAGTTTACTTTGATACCACAGAGAAACCTTGGCATAGAATCATAGAATGGTAAGGTTGGAAAGGACCTCAAAGATCATCTAGTTCCAACCCCCTGCCATAGGCAGGGACACCTCCCACTAGTACAGCTCACTCAAGGCCTCCTCCAACCTGNTTGTGTTTCTGTATTACCTTTACCTTGTATATTTCTGTAAATATTCCTGTATATAGTGTATATATCTGCTTGTACATTGTGCTGAGCTGTAAATAGAGCTTCATCTAAACTTCCAGCCGACTGAGTTTTAGCCTGGGTCATTTTACAAAGTGTGGGGGGGTGGGGAACTCCCAAACCCACATCAGCCCCATTTTCAGTAACCTCTGTGAAGTCTTCCAGCTACCCAGGCTTGGGAGCATTTAGCTCCTTCCCAGGCTTTCCCAGGAAGACAGCTTTAGAAGAAACTGAGAGATGATTCTTCCAAGTTTCACACTGGGTTCTTCTCTATCATAGCCCTGGGGAGAAGGCAAGGTGATCAGTACTACAGCCTAAGCAGATCTTTGTTCTAACTCCTTCTCTGTAGCGAAACGGGTTTGGGGAGTGAAAAAAAATGAACAAAGATACACTAATCTACAGAAAGGTCCTGCCTCGTGTAGCATGTGAGTATTTTAAACTGGAAATTAATACTGAGGTGATGTGTGTTCAACCCTTCATCCCACAGGAATAAATGATGATACTAATAAAATAGCTACTTCTAATTTCTCAGTTGCCAACCTACTTTCCCTTACTATTGCTGTTAGCCATGTCACGGTTTACATTGTCATGGTTTACATTTTCTTTCCTCAGGCTCTTGTCACTTGGTTACAGAAGTTCATCAGATGTCCCAGATTTATTCTTTCATTTGCATTCTTCCCTTTTCTGCATGGCTCCACATTGATTAATCTTGAGTAAACATCTAAGCCCAAAGTCAATACACTCAGGCACCAAGCTGTATTCCCACTGAAATCAGCATGAGGTTATATTGGTTTTTCACAATCGCATTCTATTGGCTCGTGATGAAATTAATCATACCAGTTACTGCATGAGTACATGTGCAATATAAATCCATACCATAAGTTCTAACAGCCTGCCATACACATGGTCTTCTCCAGACTTGGAGAGATTTTCACTGAATAATTATCTGCCAGAGAAACTGCTCACCAGTGAGTGGAAAAAAAGCCAAGATGTTTGAATTGCCTCCAGAAACTTTAAAGCAAAGTTGATCTCAATTAATCTTGAAGGAGAACTGCTAACTTCAAATTGTCCTTTCTTTTGTCATGTGAATGGAGACCCAGGATGTTCTCCCCTAGTTCTCCAGGAGGAAGCTGTCTGGTCATGAGCTATAATTCAAAGGTTCTTTTGATAGTACTCTTGTGCCTAGCTCTGAATGTCTGCAACTACACAAGTCTCCTTAGATCCCTTAATCATAGAATCATAGAATCATAGAATGGTAAGGTTGGAAGTGACCTCAAAGATCATCTGGTTCCAACCCCCTGCCATAGGCAGGGACACCTCCCACTAGTACAGGGCACTCAAGGCCTCCTCCAACCTGGCCTTGAACACCCCCAGGGAGGGAGCAGCCACAACCTCCCTGGGCAACCTGTGCCAGTGTCTCACCACCCTCACTGCAAACAACTTCCTCCTAACATCCAGTCTAAATCTTCCCTCTGCCACTTTAAACCCATTGCCCCTTGTCCTGTCATTGCAAGACCTTGTCAATAGTCCTTCCCTAGTCTCCCTGTAGGCCCCCTTCAGGTACTGGAAGGCTACTCTAAGGTCTCCTGAAAGCCTTCTCTTCTCCAGGCTGCAGAGCCCCAACTCTCTCAGCCGGTCTTCAAAGGAGACCTGCTCCAGCCCTTTTTTTTCTTTTTAGTTTTAATTCCAATAACCTTTTGAGTCCGTTCCCCTTATCTCAGTCCCAATCCATCCATTCTTTACTCTAAATTCTCTGTTATTGATTTTCCATCTGTCCAAAACTATTTCTCTCCGATATTACACTTCTTATTTTCTTCCCCCCACCCCTGCCCCCGGATTCCAATCCCTATTTTCCCAACTTATTTCAGGTACACACCACAGTTTTCCTTCTCCCCCTTCCATTTGTCCTTCCCATAATTTTCTCCTGTTTTCTGCTCTTAACATTCAAATAACCTTCTAGCTTGCTCTAACCTTTCCTATGAACATCTCTAATCACACATAAACTTTACTTTCCCCTTTCATGAAAATTCAGCACTTCTCTCTTCTGGATGGACTAGCTTAGGTTGCTAAGAGGGACACCTGCTAGCTCTCAGTTTGGGTGCCTCCATATAGCACTCACAGAAAAGTCCAGAACTGCAACCATATTTGGCCCTTTTCCAGAGCTGGAGGTCTGAGTCAACATTTCCAGGATATTTGATTACTAAATATAACTTCCCACTACAAATATGCAAATAATTTTGTTTTTTTTTCCTGAAGTTGCAAATACATTTGTAGAGCATTTGTACATGAAGAGAAACAACATTCATCCTCTTGCCCTTGATAATTTTAAGTCCTCACTGCAGGCTTAAGGAAATTTAGAGACAGCTTTAATAGAGTGCCTTGAAGGCTTTTAGTTACCTTGAGAGCAGTGTTTAACAGCAAGCACTCCTATCAGCCTCACCTATAATATGGCTCACTGCCTGGAAAAACTGCCTGCGTGTGCAGCCTGCAAAGCTGAGCCCCATGGAAACAAAGGCAAATGACAAACCCTCACATAGCTTCAGAGCTGCTTGAAGAGGAGAACCTGATCTATTGACTTGTTCTGAAAATAGCACCCAGTGGGAGGTGACTGACTGGCTAATACCTGTGGTGTTTCCATTCCCGATTAGGGTGAAATCTGTTGCCAGGAATCCTAGGGGCAGTTTCCTTGACAACCAGAAGAAATGCACAACTGTGATGCAGATGACTTTTCAGGTGCTTTGTTAACTCCTCTGAAACAATGACCTGCCCTACCAGAAACATGCTTCAGATAAATAAAATGTAGGTGTACACACAAATGATGAATAGGGTTTGCGTTCAAGGACAAATTTGAGCTGAGCCTTAAATCTGTCATGTAACAAACCCTCAAGAAAGCAGGCAGGATAGAGGTACTTCTGCTATTCAAGATGGCAGAGAGTTTACAGGTTCCTGTGTTTTATAAAATTTGGATCAGAAATTCCAGGAAACTGAAGATATTTACACCAGATGTACAGATGAATATAACATGGAATTAATTGTATGCCCCTGTTAAACTCAAAGCTTTCAAAATTCAAAGCTGGTTGCTTATAATGTATTGTTCATCACAGAATAAGTTGGGCTGCAAGGGATCTTAGAGATCATCTACTCCAACCTCCCTGCCATGGGGACACCTCTCAACTAGACACAGCTGCTCAAGGCCTCATCTAACTTGAACACCCCCAAGGAGCAGGCACCTTCAACTTCTTTGGGCTGAACAACCTCAGCTCCCTCAGCCTAACCTCACGGGAGTGTTCCACCCCTTGGATCATCTTTGTGGCCCTCCTCTGGACTCGCTCCAGCAGCTCCGTGTCCCTTTTATGATGGGCACTCCAGAACTGGATGCAGTATTCAAGGTGAGGTCTCACAAGAGCAGAGTAAAGGGGCAGAATCACCTTTCTTGCCTGCTGGCCATACTCCTCTTCACAGAATCACACAAAAACATTCCAGTTGGAAAAGACCCTCAGGATTGCCAAGTGCAACCGATAACCCTGTTCTATAAGGTGCACCCTAAACCATATCCCCAAGCACCACATCCGAATGACTTTTAAACACATCCAGGGTTGGTGACTCAATCACCTCCCTGGACAGCCCATTCTCATGCCTCACCACTCTTTCCATGAAAAAAAAAATTTTCCTAATGTCCAGTCTAAGCCTACCCAGTCACAATTTGAGACCATTCTCTCTTGTTCTATCACTATTTACCTGTGAGAAGAGACCAGCACCAACCTCTCCACAGTTTTCTTTCAGGAAGCTGTAGACAGCAATGAGGTCTCCCTTCAGCCTCCTTTTTTTCAAACTAAACAGCCCTAGCTTCTTCATTCACTCCTCATAAGTTTTATTCTCTAAGATTCCAGTAAAATTTATTCTCTTGTTACAACCCAGGATACAACCCTGGAGAAGAGAAGGCTTT
>WBNM01039742.1:0-17589 GCA_013399055.1 Ramphastos sulfuratus
GGCTCATGTTGAGCTTTTCAGCTCTAGCTGAGACTGTAGTAGACTCTACACTACTCTCTACCCTCTACTCTCTACTCTAGACTCTACATTACACTCTACTAGGATGAGTAAAAGCTCAACATGAGCCTGCAGTGTGAGTGCAGCCCTGACAGCAACTGAGTGCTGGGCTGCAGCAAGAGCANTGGAAGCATTGAACTGTCCCTTGTGATACTTCATCCAGTAAAATGATTATTCACTTCACCCTGGAGTGTTTCCCCTGTTTCCTCAGCTCATTTTTATCGGAGAAAATCCTTGTTCTGTAGCAGGAGGTTTTTAAACAGGCAGCTTTTACTCCTAAGCTGTGTCTCAAGTACAGTATACTCTGAATATATTTATTCATCAGGTTGGAAATACTGCAAACAGCACTGAAAGTTTCCAGATCTTGTTTCTGGAAGCAAGTTTTGTTACTGCCCAAATCAGCCTCCGCACTGGCATGATGCTTCAGATATATATTCCTCCATAACAGTATCCATTGTAGCAGAGCAAAAATATGTGTTATGGTGGCTGAAGAATTGCTGCTTCAGCAGTAACAGCTTTCAACCTTAAGGAACAAGTAGAATTTTCATTGCTTCATGCTCACCCACATTTTCATGCTCATCTTTTTTTGGTTACACTCTTCTAATCTATTACAGTGCCACATCATCATTTCTCTATTTTCAGTTCAAAAGCAGAGAAAACTTAAATATTCCTCTACACTTAAGATCTCCAATCACTGAATTATTTAGACACTTATTGCATGACTCACTCCTAATACTTCAAGCAGGATTTAATACATTAATTTTTATCTTTAGAGATCATTTCTCTGACCAGCATCACTTTGATCAGAGCTCTGCTCAGAGGACAGGCTGAGAGAGTTGTGGCTCTGCAGCCTGGAGAAGAGAAGGCTTCCAGGAGACCTTAGAGTAGCCTTCCAGTATCTGAAGGGGTCCTACAGGACCTACAGGGGTCCTTTATGGTGCCAGAAAAATAGAGAAGGAAAAATAAAGTCTTTCTTCTTTCATAGCCCTCCTCACATGGGGCAATTCATACCTTCCTTTTCTTGCTTAGCTTCACATAACACCTTCACAGGTATGACTTTGTGCACATTCCTCTATTGTATTTTCAGTCTGATTTTGTTCTTACCGTGTCTTTTTTTTTTTTTCCTAATAAAAAGAACTGCTTTTAAAACATGAGAGGGTAAATATTGCACACCATCAGTAGCAGTGTAATAAAGAATACAATAATACAGCAATAAAGGATAATTAAAGAATAAATAATAAAGAATACAAAACTAGCAGAATTTTCAAAATATTCAACAATCAACCAGAAGTTTAATTAAGGTCTCTCTGGATGCTGGTCCATAATCCAGGCCAATATACAGTGAGGCCTATGCTAGGAAAGGCAATGAAGTAGGTGTGATGTGCTGCTCCCATGACACCTGATGTTGAAGTATGTACTAAATTTCTTCATGCTTAAGAGTTTCAGCTTAGCCTGCTCTTGTTGAAAGGCATTTTCTTGATCTGCTCTATGAGTTTTCCATCACCTGCAACACACTCTCACCCTTGGATTGCAGATGGTGAGCTCAGTGCATGTCTTTGGCTCATAGGTCTGAAAATGCATGATTTTGGTTTGTGCTGCTTTGAGGCTAATTGGAATATTTTACTGAGAGAAATTAAATCCTTAGCTGTAAGAAGAAAGGAAAAAAAAACAACGGTAAACTACATTGCTCATTCTTCTGTTGAGAAACACAGCTAGTCAAAATATGGACTAGGTATCACACAGTATCACAGTATCACAGTATCAGCAAGGTTGGAAGAGACCTCAAAGATCATCAAGTCCAACCCATTACCACAGACCTCCAGACTAGACCATGGCACCAAGTGCCACGTCCAAACGTGCCTTGAACACCTCCAGGGACAGTGACTCCACCACCTCCCTGGGCAGCCCATTCCAGTGGGGAATGACTCTCTCAGTGAAGAACTTTCTCCTCACCTCCAGCCTAAACTTCCCCNTTGGATTTGTTGAACGCCATCCCCTTGGACTCTGCCCATCTGTCCAGGCGCTCGAGGTCCCGCTGCAGAGCAAGGGAGTAGAAAAAGAGCAGCAGCTGCTGGCTCAGCACTGCTCTCAGTGATGCTACACACAGAGGTCTCCAACTAACCCTTCTAGAAGCTGGTGAGTGATCAGAGCGTAAGTCACTGCCAGACCATATTGTCCATAGCAGCAGAATTACCAGTAGTAGACTCTACTGCCTGTGCTGCTACACATACCTAGAAGGAGTAGCAGGTCACATTATAATATATATTATGCCCAGAAATGTACTATCACATGTCAGAGGGTTGTACGTGGGATGAAGCCTGCCCTAGATGTGCTGGTTTGAGTCTAATTGGAATATTTTACTGAGGAAAAATTAAACCCTTAGCTGTGAGAAGACAGAAAAAACAACAACAGTAACCTATATCACTCATTCTTCTGCTGAGAAATGCAACCAGTCAGAATGTAGCTCAGGCACTCACTGCTCACACACTGCTCAGTCAGTTCTCAGCTGTTGTTCTGCTCCTTCACTCTGCCAGTCTGTGGCTGCTTTCTGCCTTAACTCTCATCTGACCTAACCCTTTATTTCCTCTAACTTCCTTGTTGGCTTTTTTTGACATCTCACCTCAGATCTCTCCAGATTTATCATGTGAGATACATGGGAATTGATCTGGTTATTGCTGAAGGAAGGGAAGGAGGGGAAAGGGGGAGGAGGTTTGGGTCAGGATCCTCCTGACAGTCTGTTTTGGGAGGGATTTTGTGTTTCTGTATTACTTTTAACTGTACATTGTATATGTATATATGCTTGTAAATGGTGCTAAGCTCAAGGCTCTCACTGCTCACACACTGCTCAGTTAGTTCTCAGTAGTTGTTGTTCTGCTCCTCGAAGTATATTCTATAGGTTGTAAAGTTTCCTTTTCCAGGATTTTAAGCCTGGGGGCTTTTTTGGTTTGGTTTGTTTCTCCATGGTTTCTGGGCATGGGTGCAGCAGTTTTGTTCTGGATTTTCAGTTTCCACAGTTCATGAACAGTTTGAGTTCTGCTGGTTTCCCCTGCTGCTGCCTACTCCAGTGTTTCTTTCTTGGTTTCTTTCTTATAATCTGCCACCTCAGCAATAGAGCAGTAAATTGTCCTCAGCTAACATCTCTGTCCCCAAGGTCCTCCCCCACTCCCAAGCCTTGTGGAGGGGAGAGGGAGGAAGGAACTTGTGAAAACAGGCTGTGTTAACCCAGAACATGGCTAAAGAATGATTTGCTACTTTCCTGTTAACTCATACTGAATTAAAAAACAAACAAAAAAACCAAACAAAAAAGCCCTGCAAATACAAGTATTTATTCACTATCTTAATTAGACAATAATCCATTTATAGAAGGGAGTTTTCCCTCATTTCCTCATCTATATTTAATGAATATTATGTAAAAAAAAAATTCTCTTTTAGCTGTCCTATTGTGTCCTCAACAGGGTGATAGTGAGGAATTCATGTTTTGTGTATATTTTCATTCTTCTTTATTAGCTATCACAGCCAATGTTCACTTTCTCTCTCTTCTGTTTTTTATTTATTTATTTGTTTGTTTGTTTGTTTGTTTATGTGTTTGTCTATTTATTATTACCAGTGAGAGAGAAGTCAGATGAAACTCTCTTGAGAAAATGACAATATGACCTAATTTCTGAGTAGAATAATTCCTGCATACAAAGATGATAAAAATGAGATTGACTCAATAATATCATAGAATCATAGAATGGTAAGGTTGGAAGGAACCTCAAAGATCATCCAGTTCCAACCCCCTGTCATAGGCAGAGACACCTCCCACTAGCACAGGTCACTAAAGGCTTCCTCCAACCTGGCCTTGAACNGGTCCCTCTGGATGGATCCCTGCCCTCTAGCAAGTCGACTGTGCCACACAGCTTGGTGCCATCTGCACACTTGCTGAGAGTGCACTGATTCCTCTGTCCATGGCACTGACAAAGATGTCAAACAGCACTGGTGCCAGCACTGACCCCTGAGGGATGCTGCTTGGCACTGGTCTCCAGGTGGACATTGTGCCCTTGATCCCCACTCTCTGTGTGCCACCTTCTAGCCAATTCCTTATCCAGCAGTGCTCCACCCATTCAGTCCATATTTTTCCAGTTTGGTGACCAGAATATGCTGTGGGACAGAGTCAAATCCTCTTATATTCTGCAATTCTTTGATCTCAGGAGTAATATTTATATAATGGCCTTGTCACCTGTTATATAAGGGGGGGGGTGGGGGGAGTCAGAAAGCCTTGTTTGTATTTGTGTACTTCTATAATGACATTTTCAGCATAAGATGATACATAGACCTAGCAATTCATTGCTACAGCAGGCAACTCAAAAAGAGCACACAAGTGACAGCACAGGATCCTGTTCATGGCAACACATACAAGGACAGTTACTAAAATTATCAATGCTAAAAGTAGAGGAAGTCACCATTAAGATTTTCCTTATGCAGATACACTACACTGTGGAGGTCAAATTTCATCTTCAAAGAGAGAAGTTGAATGTTTTCTTTGAAAGTGCTGTAGTTGGTGTTCATAAAACTATCATAAATCATGATCACTTAGCCTGCATTATCAAATCTTTCTTAACTGTGCTGTTTCAAGAACTCTATAGTGTCGAAAATTCTGGGATTTCAGGGGGAGCAAATTAATTAAATTAAAAAGAAAATTTAAAAGAATTAAAAAGAAAAGTCTAGAAAAAAAATCATAGGCCACCAACAGGAAGCATAATTAATGGAGGGGGAGGAAAAAAAGCCAAGTCAAAAACATTTCTAGCCTGAGCTGAGAGTATTTCCTTCCATACAGACTGACCATGGTGTCCTAATAGCTGTAGTGGAGGTCAGGTTCTTTCATTCTTGTCCTTACACAACCTGTCTTCTTTATCATCTTGTAGTCTTAAAGTTACCAGAGCCCCATGGATGTCTCAAACTGTGCAATCCAGTCTTTAAAAAATGAGAATAGAGCTCCCCTGGGATATCATGGTGTTGGGTTTTGGTCAAGCTACTTCATGCTGGTTTGGAACTTGATTTTCCAGTTAAGAGCTAGATGTCAGGAGGAAGTTCTTTACAGTGAGGGTGGTGAGACACTGGCACAGGTTGCCCAGGGAGGTTGTGGCTGCTCCCTCCCTGGAGGGGTTCAAGACCAGGTTGGAGGAGGCCTTGAGTGACCTGTGCTAGTGGGAGGTGTCCCTGCCTATGGCAGGGGGTTGGAACTAGATGATCCTTGAGGTCCCTTCCAACCTTACCATTCTGTGATAGATTCTATGATTCTATGATTCTATATCAAAACATTCAGTCAAAAAAACAAACAAACAAACAACAAAAAAACCCCCACAACATATCCCCCAAGAGACATCAATGTCAAGAGAGTAAGGAATATCAAGAGAGTAAGAAATCATCTCATTTTTGGATGCAAACAAGATTTAGGAAGGTAGACTCAATGCACACAGAAAGGAAAAATAATTACCTCTGACAGTCATATAGATACTCTGGTAAATTCCTGCTACTCCAGTAAATTCCTGCTACTCCACACAGAACTTTCATGTGGTATACAGCATGGGCTGTAGTTGGGAGTTTTAGCCCTTTCTTTCCAAGGCAGCATACTTAGCCTGTGCTTTGTCACCATGACCTGGATCAATGAACTCTGTTTCTGCCCTCGTTCTCCAAACGTAAATTCCCTACAAATAACACTGAGGTTTTGCCTCTCCTCAGTGAGTTATTTTCCAGACCACAAAAGCTTCCTGCAAAGTACTCCCTGCAGCAAAGGGGACTTCTGGGCAAGGAGGACAGCTTGTTTTACAGCTTAAATAGATTCATCATAGCTTTATTTACAGGATCAGTAAATTCCCAAGTCATAGGTTTGGGTTAAAGGGAGCGGGGAGGATGGTGTTAAGACATGAAAACTGTCACCACCACACTGCTCTTGCTGCAGCGCAGCACGCAGTTGCTGTCTGGGCTGCACTCACACTGCAGCCTCATGTTGAGCTTGTCATCACCCCACACCCCCAGGGCCTTGTCCTCAGGGCTGCTCTCAGCCATTCCCCACCCAGCCTGGAGTTGTGCTTGGGATTGTGCCTACCCAGGTGCAGGACCTTACACTTGGCCTTCTTGAATGTCATGAGGTTGGCCTGGGCACACCTCTGCAGCCTGTGCAGGTCCCTCTGGATGGATCCCTGCCCTCTAGCAAGTCGACTGTGCCACACAGCTTGGTGCCATCTGCAAACTTGCTGAGGCTGCACTGATTCCTCTGTCCAGGTCACTGATAAAGATGTTAAACAGCACTGGTTCCCCCTTCATATGATTTGTATGTAGCAAAGAAGTGCAGCCCTGCATGAGAAAGGCACCAATAAATCTGTTGGGATCTCCACAGTGCTCTAAAACATTCGTATGTATTGCTTCCCACTTTGGTCTTCTAACACAGCAGTATCCTACATTCATAACCAGAAATCAACACATCAGCTCCTCAACTTTCCCCCCTAGAAGAGACAGCTGCATTTGGCATAGCAAAACTAGCAAAACCAAAATACCTCTCCAGTTAAGGCTAAGTCACTATCAGGTTATATCCCCACTTTAATCAGCAAACATAAGCCTGTAAACAACCAGAGAGTTTCCTAGAGAGGCAAGTCAAAGGTGAGAAAATAAATACCATCAGAGTTCATTCTAATTGTCCATCCTTTGAAGAGCTTTGGTGGGTCACAAAGCAGTTTTGTTTTTTTGGTGTTGTTGGTTTTTTTTTTTTTTAATTTTAGCTTCTCTTCTGCAAAACAGTGTCTGTGGTTGCTCAAGCAAGAGGGAAGATGAGCCCATCTCTTCTAGCATTTGCGTCAGAGCAACAGCTTGCAACAGCTCATGCCACATTTCTGTGATCACACAGAATTGCTGCCCAGTATGGTTTTCAGGGTTTGTTTTTCTCATCTTCTGAAAGCATGATAAATCTGTGCAAAGTGAACATCATTAGGAATATGAGCAAGGGGCATGTAAGGGTCCATTCAGTCCTATATCTCTAATAAATTGAGAGTTGGCAAGTACGTAACAGCTGTTTACTCGAATTTAAATGTACACTTCTGTATTATTGCTATGGGTAAGTCACATCTAAAGTGTCACAGGAGCTTCAAAGAGTTGAAATTCAAGGGAATTCTTAGCCCCTTTTGTGATAAGAAATTCCATATTCTCTGTGTCAGTGATCTGTACAAATGAAACCGAACAAGTTACAGCTACTTGTACTAATGAACACTGCTGACAACACCAAGTACTAAGCAAACAGCTATTATAGAATCATAGAATGATAAGGTTGGAAGGGACCTCAAAGATCATCTATTTCCAATCCCCTGCCATAGGCAGGGATACCTCCCACTAGTACAGGTCACTCAAGGCCTCGTCAAGATGCCTCGGGACACAGTTGTGCTCTCCTGGCCTGTGACATCAGCAGTGGCACAAGCAAAATGACATTATTCCATGTTTACTACCAAGGAGTTCTCCATGAGGATCTTGCTCAGTGTCTTTTAACAAAAAGGGAATCTGCACAGACCTCTTCATTTTTTCATCTCTTCAGGCTAACTGCAAGGTTTACCAGGACAGATCCACACAGATGAAGCAAGTGCTTTGCAGAAGTCTCCCAGTACTCAAAGAGATGGGATTAGGGTAGCAAACCTCTTCTCCCATTTGGGAGAAGTCTATCCAGTCAAAGAACTAAAGCAGAATCTGCTCTTCTTGGACACCAACTTCTGTGCATACATTCACATCCAGAGTCTGAAGACGCTGGTCCTCATTCTTGTCAGGAGCATTTGGAAGGCAGCTTGCATTTGGAACCCAGCATGCACTCAAACTCCACAGCCTCACACTTTCTTCAGCAGAGGAGACTGGTACTAGAGAGATTTCACTTGACTCCAATTGGCTTTTTCCTCCTAGTTAAGTTATCTTTTTCCACTGGCCCATGTATAGTCCCCGCAGTGATGGGCACACGCTCTATCATGGCCAAGATAATAGGCTTAGCACATGAGAGTGCCATACTGCAAGAGTAATTCCCCTCTGCACTGTAGCTGCATCCATTGCACTTCAAATAAATAAAAAAAAAAGCATCAAAAAATGCTTGTCTGGCAAGGTACTTTATATTTCCAACAGAGAGCTGAACTTTGTAAAACAAAGCATTTACCATTACTTTTGCACCCCAGTATAGATTATTCTTGAGTGTTGATCATACTTGGGAGCAATCAACTCAAATGTACAGACTGAAGCATTAACATCTTGGCTAAAAATCATACAATCATAGAATGGTAAGGTTGGAAGGGATCTCAAAGCTCATCCAGTTCCAGACATAATATTAAATATGTATTATGAATATGATTATGTTATACAAATTATAACAACAGAAGGAAAAATAAAGATGAATTAGGCATCAAGATCTCCAGAGCAACTCATAGAATCATAGAACCATANCTAGACCGAATGAGCAGAAACTGAATGTTGATTTTGGCCACTGAAGTTTCAGTTGCTTTTATTATTTTCTTCTTTTCCAAATTCACAACCACACTGCTCTTCTGTTTTACAAGTGAATTTAGAAAACCAGGTCCAAAATGTGAAAGTGCTAAGTCTGTTTTCTGGCTTCCAAATGGAGACTTCTACAAATGAGATTTTCAGACAGGCTTCCAGATTGCAGATGTTGAGATCAACATCTCAGCTTTTACATCCTTTGTCCATCATTTAAAACCTTCAGAGGTTTTTTTTTTTTTCAGTAATTACAGATTTTGTTTTTTTCAGTCATTACAGATTTTTTTTTTCAGTTATAATAGATTTTTTTTAGTCATTACATATTTTTTTTTTCAGTCATTACAGACTTTTTATTTAGTCATTATAGATATTTTTTAGTCACTACAGATTTTTTTTTTTTGGTCATTACAGATCTTTTTTCAGTCATAACAGATTTTTTTTTTCAGTCATTACAGTCTTTTTATTTAGTCATTATAGATATTTTTTAGGCACTACAGATTTTTTTTTTTTGGTCATTACAGATCTTTTTTCAGTCATAACAGATTTTTTTTTTCAGTCATTACAGTCTTTTTATTTAGTCATTATAGATATTTTTTAGGCACTACAGATTTTTTTTTTTTGGTCATTACAGATCTTTTTTCAGTCATAACAGATTTTTTTTTTCAGTCATTACAGATTTTTTTTTCAGCCATTACAGATTTTTTTCAGTCATAACAGGTTTTTTTTTTCAATCATTACAGATTATTTTTTCAGTCATTACAGTTTTTTCAGTCATTACAGATATTTCAAGTCACTACAAATGTTTTTTTCAGTCATTACAGATTATTTTTTCAGTCATTACAGATGTTTTTGTCAGTCATTACTATAAATTCCACATAAAACACTTTCCACAATATTAAACCATCCAACTATTTTCACCTAAACTGAGAGCTAAAGTCCTACTCACTTCAGTGGAATCTGGATATAGACAAGTGTGTGCATTATTAATCTGATGGCATAGTGTGTAATACAGTCACAGAATCATAGAATNGTGGGATAATCAAGCTAATGAATTTGACAACTTGAGACTGAAAAGTACAGATTGAGGCATGTGCTGTTGACCAACATGGCAACTTGAAGCAAAATATTGTATGTAGAATCCAATGTTTGAAAAGGCAGTTTAATTAGATATGCCATATTTTCTCTTATATCATAAAGCAACAAAAGGAAATTTCCAAATGGTTAATTGGAGAGAAAGATTTTTTTCCCCTTTTTTTAAAAACTGAGATGGAACTACATCATTTGCATATGAGCAAGCCAGCAAGCACTGTACTACAAGAATTTTACAAGTCAGAAAAGTGTTCAAAAGTGACACAAGACACTGATGGTAAAACAAAGCATTTCTTGTTCCAGACATGATGTAACTTACCTTGGACAATTACCAAACCTCTCCAAGGTCCTCCAAATCAGACAGCTCTCTTGGCATGGAGTAAAATTCAACGAAAGGAACATTTTTGCTTATTCATTTATTACTAACTAAATGAAAATTTGAAAGCAATTTTAGGTCCAAATATCATCTGCCAAAGTCTTTTGACAATGCACAGGGTAGCATGAGTGCTTGTCATACAGCAGTATCAATTTTCTTAAAAGCTTGATGTGAAGAAATGCCAACTTCAATAGCTCCCTAAGTACATTTTCAAACATCATTACTTGTCAAAGGCAAATGTAAGCCTTAAAAAAAAAAACAACCCACAAAAAAACCAAAAACAAAACCAAAAACAAAAACAAAAAAACCAAAACCACAAACCAAGGGAAAAAAAAAAAAAAAAAGAAGACATTTGGGGGAATGAGGATAGGGGAAACAACCAAGTCCAAATGGGTTTTGCAGCTAATATCCAAACATTGCAAATGCATCTGCTTCATTTCAGTGATGCAGCTGAGCTCATTAAAGAGAAAAGACTTTAAGCCTTCCATTTCAAATGGAGAGAAGGTTCTGGTTCTCCATCCTGGAGCATTTCATATACATTTATCTCACTCCTCAGATCCCTTCATGTTATTGGGTAAGTCTTTCAGGTCTTCCAGTAACCTCATTATAAATCAAATAATATAATGTAGAGATATAAATTGATTTTCAGTCTTAAAATTCATGTCGTTACTCAATCAACATATATCACTAAATAAAGATATTATTTCTATCCTCAGAATTTTATTTACTCCTCACAACTTTTAAAACAGTGAGACAAGCCTGAGTCATAGAATCATAGAATCATAGAATGGTAAAGTTGGAAGGGACCTCAAAGATCATCCAGTTCCAACCCCCTGCCATAGGCAGGGACACCTCCCACTAGCACAGGTCACTCAAGGCCTCATCCAACCTGGCCTCGAACACCTCCAGGGAGGGAGCAGCCACAACCTCCCTGGGCAACCTGTGCCAGTGTCTCACCACCCTCACTGCAAACAACTTCCTCCTAACATCCACTTTCAATCTCCCCTCTGCCAGTTCAAACTCATTGCCCCTCGTCCTGGCATTGCAAGACCTTGTCAATAGTCCCTCCCCAGCCTTCCTGTAGTCCCCTTCAGAAGCTGGAAGGCTACTCTAAGGTCTCCTCAAAGCCTTCTCTTCTCCAGGCTGCAGAGCCCCAACTCTCTCAGCCTGTCCTCACAGCAGAGCTGCTGTAGCCCTCTCAGCATCTTGTTGGCCTCCTCTGGACCCACTCCAACAGTTCCATGTCCTTCCTGTGCTGGGGGCTCCAGAACTGCACACAGGACTGCAGGTGGGGTCTGAGGAGAGCAGAGTAAAGGNCTGGATTTCCTATCAATATTTATCTTATTACACTGCTAATGTTGAACAGATACCTCTACATCTTTTTACAAGAAAAAAAGATATGCAGTTATGTGGGAAAGATAAGAGATATTCCAGAAGTGGAATCATATTAGTGAGGATATAAATCCTTTAGACCTACACTCTAGTAAGACAGAATTTTGCCTACCATCATTTGCAGTGAGGAGAGGACAAAGTTACGTAACCAGACAAGTGATGCTGAAGTGAAGTAACATACAATAAATACAATTTGAAAAGATAAATAGTTTCCATCCAAAACCCCTCAGGTTGAGAGCCACAGCAGTAGTGTGTCACCATTCCAGAGGGGGAATTTTAGTTCAAATGTCAACCAGATTTTAGCTTGACATAATACCATTTTACTATCTCTCCACTCAGATTAGCATCTCCAAAAGTGGGATTTCCCCACACACACACTTCAAAAGTGCAGAACTGTTGGAAGCAGGAACACAGGAGCTCTCAGCTGTTCTAGAGACAGAAAAAGTATTGTTTGAAACAGCCTGTCAAAGATATTCAAAGGTACACTGATGATTTTTTATGTCCTAGCCATACATTCATCATGACAATGCTCCTTAAGCTTCATCACCACATCCATAACCAACAGGAAGCTCATTCATAGTGCATTGAAGTCTCACAGACAGTAGAGGTATTGGCCAGGGACTTCTAGATGGAAAAGCTAATGATTGAAGAAGCAAAGCCAAACTAACATATAAAAGCTAATGATTGAATAAGCAAAACCAAATTAACATATCATGTTGCTTTTGTCTTCTCAAAAATTCAGTTCCATTTCATTATTCAGGTGTATTGCACTCCCCAGGGCTTTGTGTTTGGTTTTTTTTTGGGGTTGGATTTGTTTGGGTTTTTTTACATGGTGGTTTGTTTGGGGATTTTTTTTTTTGTGTGTGCATGGTTCAGTTTTGGTTTATGTTGGTTTGTTGTTTTGGTTTGTTGTTTCATTTGGTTCTTTTTAGTCTATACAGACTTCTAGAAGGGATACAAGAGGGATATGGATGTGCTGGAAGATGTCCAGAGAAGGGCCATGAGGATGAGCTGAGGACTGGAGCACCTCTCATATGAGGAACACCTGGAGGTGTTCAAGGCCAGGTTGGAGGAGGCCTTGAGTAACCTATCCTAGTGGGAGGTATCCCTGGCTATGGCAGGGGGTTGGAACTGGATGATTCTTGAAGTCCCTCCCAAACTTACCATTCTGTGATTCTATGAACTGGTGAGCCACTGGTGAGCCACTATTACCTTCCTGATTTTCAACTGTCCACTGAGCTCCAGAACTTCCTTTCTCCTTTTTGAGCTTCCACAACTTCCTTTCTCCTTTTTGAGCTTCCACAATATTCAATGACTCTAATGCATTTATTTTGCTTTGTTAATTATGTATGACATGAAACATCTTGCTCACTGTACAGGGAGCAGGCTGTGCTGTGAACCGTAGTGTTTATCTGCTGCATGTGATATTAAGCTCAGCCATGGATACTTAGGATCATAGAATCATAGAATCAGTCAGGGTTGGAAGGGACCACAAGGATCATCCAGCTCCAACCCCCCTGCCATGGGCAGGGACATGTCACACTAGATCAGGCTGTCCAGAGCCTCAGCCAGCCTGGCCTTAAACACCTCCAGGGATGGGGCAGCCACAATCTCCCTGGGCAACCTGTGCCAGTGTCTCACCACCCTCACTAAAAACAACTTCCTCCTAACACCCAGTTTCAATCTCCCCTCTGCCAGTTCAAACCCATTGCCCCTTGTCCTGTCATTGCAAGACCTTGTCAATAGTCCCTCCCCAGCCTTCCTGTAGCCCCCTTCAGATCCTGCAAGGCTACTCTAAGGTCTCCTGGAAGCCTTCTCTTCTCCAGACTGAAGAGTCCCAACTCTCTCAGCCTGTCCTCATAGCAGAGCTGCTGTTAGTTACAGACTTTTGACCACCTCAGAGCTTTAAGACTTAAAACATGTGGACATTATTGAAAGAGCACAGGTTCTCGACAAAATTTCATCGAAAGATAAATTCTTCCTCTCTATACAAAAGGAGTCAAATTCCCCTAAAGTGCAGAATTCAGATAATTTATAACTGGAGTGCTGTAGTAATAGAGTGGAGTAGAAGAATGTCTCATGCTTCTTAGAGAGGCAGAAGTGTTTTATACCAATTTTGTTGCAGTATTGCTCAGTGCATTCTGTGCCAAAGCTGAGAAATTGAAAAGGTGTGAAGGCAGTGCTTTCAAAACCCTTGGTGAAGGCTTAAATTCATCAAGATGAAAATCCTGGCATTACTTTCTCTTGTTTTAGAGCATTGCTAACATTCCATCACCACATAACTTTGTTCCTGTTGGTTTCCATCTAAGCCAGCTCTGGAACTAACCCATTTTGTAACAAATGCCAAGTTGAAATATATAGTCACAGATTTAGTGTTTGGTGCTTGAAGAGGTAGCAGTTTCTGCCAACAGCTAATGATAACAGTACTAGATATAGCTTAGTTGTGCCCTTGATGAGACCTGTATGGAAGTGTCAGTTAAAAGAACACCAGTGGCAACAAGATCTTCCCCATAATATTAAGTATATATTATGAATATAATTATGTTATACAAATTATAACAACAGCTAATGATAACAGTATTAGATATGGCTTAGTTATGCCCTTGATAAGACCTGAATGGAAGTGTCACTTGAAAGAATACCAGGAGCAAAAGATCTTCCCCATAATATGAAATACATATTATGAGCATGATTATGTTATATAAATTATAACAACAGATAAGAAGGAAAAATAGAGATGATTTAGGCATCAAGAGCTCTCCAGAGCAACTCATAGACTCATAGAATGGTAAGGTCGGAAGGGACCTCAAGGATCATCCAGTTCCAACCCCTTGCCATAGGCAGGGACACCTCCCACTAGCACAGGTCACTCAAGGACTCATCCAACCTGGCCTTGAACACCTCCAGGGAGGGAGCAGCCACAACCTCCCTGGGCAACCTGTGCCAGTGTCTCACCACCCTCACTGCAAACAACTTCCTCCTAACATCCAGTTTCAATCTCCCCTCTGCCACTTCAAACCCATTGCCCCTTGTCCTGTCATTACAAGACCTTGTCAATAGTCCCTCCCCAGCCTTCCTGTAGCCCCCTTCAGATACTGGAAGGCTACTCTAAGGTCTCCTGGAAGCCTTCTCTTCTCCAGGCTGCAGAGCCCCAACTCTCTCAACCTGTCCTCACAGCAGAACTGCTGCAGCCCTCTCAGCATCTTGGTGGCCTCCTCTGGACCCACTCCAACAGTTCCATGTCCTTCCTGTGCTGGGGGCTCCAGAACTGCACACAGGACTGCAGATGGGGTCTGAGGAGAGTAGAGTAAAGGGGCAGAATCCCCTCCCTTGCCCTGCTGCCCACACTGCTCTTGCTGCAGCCCAGGGCTCAGTTATGCTTTTTGCTTATGGCTAAGACTTATACATGTAGCTGAAAACAACATTTTTATTTATCTAAATTTGGCAGTAGCCACCAATCTCTATCAACATCAAACAGTAATTAGTAGGTTCTCACCAGCGAGGACTTGTCAGTGTCACCATTTCATGCACACACACACACAGAGAGCAAGTAGAGAGCTAAAAACTTTAAGAATCATCCAAAAGAAGTCCTATGAAATAAAGCAGAATATAAATACAAATTATTGTCTCTATACTGAAATTGAAAGTTGTCCTTGCTCCAGCTAAAACCTCATTTTCTTCCTAGTAGCTGAAACATTGTTGTGATCTAGATTTAGGATAAGAACAACAACTCACTGATGTTATAGTTCTTGCTAAGCAGTGTTTATTCTAAGTCAAGGACTTCTCAGCTTCTCCTACTGCCCTGCCAGTGAAGACAGAGAGGAAAAGGCAAGGACAGCTGAACCAAAACAAGCCAATGCTCAGCTTATAAACTGGAGAAAGCCAGCCAGGAGGTACTATGCCCCAGGGACTGGCTAGGCAGGGACCACTGGGCAACAAAGAATTAGATTGTGGAGCACTTGTTTTGTATATTTTATTTATATTTTCTTTTCTGATCTATTAAACTATCTCTATCTCAACCCATGAGTTTTCGTTTGAGTTCTCATTTGCGATGGCTTTGGAGCGTTGTGGATTTGGGGGTTGATTTTTGTTGATTTTTGGTTGGTTGGTTGGGTTGGGTTTTTTTAAATATTTGTGTTGGTTTGGTTTTATTATTATTCTTGTAGGTTTTGGGTTGCTGTTGGTTGGTTTGGTTGGTTTGGTTTGTTTTTCTGGGGCCTTCTTGAATCCAGTTGTCTCCTCCAGACCACTGGGGTTGGGGGTGAGCAACCAGCTAGGTAATGCTTAATTTCCAGCCAGGGTTACCTCATACATCAAAAGTCAGCAATCTGTCTCAGAAAAAAGACCTTGAGGCATTAAATTTCCTATGTGAAGAGTCTTGCAATAGCAAGAAAAGAACCATATTGTTTTAAAGGTCTCATTTAATCTATTCATATCAGTGATATTTCAGCATTCATTATATCCATAGAACAGCATTAGTGTTCTATAAGCATATTTTTAAATTTCCCAACT
The DNA here is from genome assembly GCA_013399055.1 of Ramphastos sulfuratus. NCBI lineage: Eukaryota > Metazoa > Chordata > Aves > Piciformes > Ramphastidae > Ramphastos > Ramphastos sulfuratus. The sequence goes on from WBNM01039742.1 coordinate 15,923, forward strand.
TGAAATACATCAGCCATTGCAATTCACCCTAAAAAAATCCATTAAAATCACTGAATCATGCATAGAAATCAGAAGCAAATATTGAGTGAACCTAACCATCTATACATATAAAACCAGCAAAGTTCAGGGGGGTGTGAAAGGGTGATCTAAAGCAATGTACTTTTTCAGCTAACTAAGTCCTTCAGCTTAATTTGGATTCTAGCAGGTTGGAACTAGATGATCTTTGAGGTCCCTTTTACTCTGCTCTCGTCAGACCCCACCTGGAGTCCTGTGTGCAGTTCTGGAGCCCCCAGCACAGGAAGGACATGGAAGTGTTGGAGTGGGTCCAGAGGAGGTCACGAAGATGCTCAGAGACCTGCAGCAGCTCTGCTGTGCAGACAGGCTGAGAGAGTTGGGGCTCTGCAGCCTGGAGAAGAGAAGGCTTCCAGGAGACCTTAGAGTAGCCTTCCAGTATCTGAAGGGGGCTACAGGAAGGCTGGGGAGGAACTGTTTATAAGATCTTGCAATGACAGGACAAGGAGCAATGGGTTTGAACTGGCAGAGGGGAGATTGAAACTGGATGTTAGGAGGAAGTTCTTTGCAGTGAGGGTGGTGAGACACTGGCACAGGTTGCCCAGGGAGGTTGTGGCTGCTCCCTCCCTGGAGGTGTTCAAGGCCAGGTTGGNTACTTCCTCCTCACCTCCAGCCTGAATCTCCCCACCTCCAGCTTTGCTCCATTCCCCCTAGTCCTGGCACTACCTGAGAGCCTAAAAAGTCCCTCCCCAGCTTTTTTGTAGCCCCCTTCAGATCCTGGAAGGCCACAAGAAGGTCACCTGGGAGGCTCCTCTTCTCCAGACTGAACAACCCCAACTCTTTCAGCCTGTCCTCACAGCAGAGCAGCTCCAGCCCTCTGAGCATCCTCATGGCCCTTCTCTGGACACACTCCAGCATCTCCACATTCCTCTTGTCCCAGGGGCTCCAGAACTGGATGCAGTACTCCAGGTGGGGTCTCACCAGAGCAGAGCAGAGCAGAGGAGGAGAATCACCTCCCTCGCCCTGCTGGCCACACTTCTCCTGTTGCAGCCCAGGCTCTGGTTGATTTTATGGTCCTAATTATTTCCCCACCCCCCCCCTTTTTGGCACTCTCCCCAGTGGTCAGTTAAGCCAAATTTCACAGCATTGCTCCTCTCAAGTCTGTTTTACAAGTGATTGAGCCCTAAAGAGATGAGCAAAATGCTGCCTGCAGTATTTATGTTTATTTGTCAGAACCTGAAATTGGACTGGGACACAGAAAGCGTTTCAGAGCTTGTGCAAATCCCCTCTTTGCATTATTTACAACCTGTTGATTCATATTCAGCAGCACACCATAAAATATCATTACAGTGATAAATCTGTCTTCAGCCACGATGAGCTTCCCCTATCCTCTCATGCTCTTTCACACATTTTCACTTGTTGCTTTCATTCCACTGCTAATCCAAGTAAGATATCTTTTCAATAATAGAACAGGTAGATTGAAAGTGAAGGTGTGAGATAACCTCTGTGATATCCTCACCTGTGCTACTGTGAAAATGAGTACCAATACTGTTTCACTGAAAGATGAATGATGCTGGACAAACAGTAGAAGTGACAACTATTTGTTATAAATAGAAGCTGCAGATATCAACTGGAACCCACCTGGAGTCCTGTGT
>WBNM01039743.1:0-16319 GCA_013399055.1 Ramphastos sulfuratus
ACCCTGACTGATTCTGTGATCAGCAAATCCACTTCATAGGCTCTCTCCAAATCTTGTGGCTTTCATTCTTTTACAGTAACACCATGCCAGGGACTTAGTAGTTTGAAATAGCCTCCAAGCCGCTTTTAATAGTTTTGTTGCCAATAATCAGCAATCAGAAGTCAATAGCAGGCACAAACCTGTTTTCATGGCATATTTCCAAGACACAACAGAGTCAGGAATATGTTCTTTATCTTCAGCTACCCAGGATCACAAAAGAAGAGGCAGCAGCAGCCCTGGCACAAACAGAGCACACCTACGTGGCTGTGTTGTACAAAAACATACCTCTCCTCCCCAGCTACCATGAACCTGGATGGGGTAAGTGCCTTGCAACACCTGAAACATAAGCAATATCTGAAAATACAGGCTGGCATTGGTGTCAGGCACCTTCCTATCATGTGTTTTTTTCCTTTATTTTTTGGCTCTAGAAAAGCTTTGGACAGAATCTAGGAGATGCCCAGAGTCTGAGCCAGCAAGCTTGGTTCTAAACCACTCCTCTGTTTAGTTTGAAAAAGAAGGGAGATCTCATTGCTGTCTACAACTACCTGAAGGGACATCGTGGAGAGGCTGCTGCTGGGCTCTGCTCACAGGGAATTGGAGACAGAACAAGGGGGAATGGCCTCAAGCTGAGGCTGGGAAGGTTTAGATTGGAGATTAGGAAGAAGTTTTTCAAGGAGACAGTGGTCAGGGACTGGAATGACCTGCCCAGAGAGGTTGAGTCACCGACCCTGGGTGTGTTTAAGAGTGGTTTGGATGTGGTGCTTAGGGCTATGGTCTAAGCTGGATCTTGTAGAACAGGGTTCTGTGTTGGACTTGGTGATCCTGAGGGGCTTTGCCAACCTGCATGTTGCTGTGATCTGTATCTGAGTTTGTCTGAGCCATTCTTACACCAGTCTAAACATGGAAGATTTACATTTGCCTTTCAATCTCCAAGGAAAATCTACAGTTATTCCCTTTTACTTCACTGACACCTTTCAAATATGTGTAATATTCTAGCATTAACAGGAGAGCACTCAGAATAATGGGCTTCACCCTCTGCCTCCTTCACCCTGCTGACTCCTCTCTGTCCTCACTGGCTGTCACCTGCTGCTCTAGAATTCTCTCCTACTCTTCCTTCCTTCGCTATGCTCCCTAAGTCTCCAGGTCATAAAATCAGGAGTTAACGTTTTCTCTGCTTGACCTGACTCATTTAATTACCAGGCAACCTGTGTTATGGAAGATCATCAATACTTCTCATCTCCAAAATATTCCATTTGCTGCTGCTGTACTGTACCAGCAAAACGCACAAACACAAATTGGTTTTGCCTCTGTTTCATGTAAGATTTGTTCACTTGATCAGAATGAACACATTAGATTTAGACAGTAGAAATATCACAAATGTCTTTTATTTGTGGCCCTGCTACTCAGGGACTAAAGGTAATACTCCCCAAGGTGTGAGTGGCCTTTGTCTATATCTGCTAGAAATCCTCTAGGGGTTGGAATACACAAAGCTGCTTCCAGATGACCTCCACCCAAGCTAAGGGATTCATTGGCCATCTTCAATCTAAAATAGAAATGAGAGAGAAAAATGCTGCTTTTACAATTTTATGAAAGCCTTAGTAATTTATATATTGCTGCACTTGAAACATGAGATTCCTTTGGACAACATGAGTCTCAGTGAGTGTTTTGATCCTCTTTTTCCTACCTACATGAAGGCCACTACTATCAGAATGCACTTATGTTCCTGATAATTATCAGGCTGGCATTTNAAAGAAGGAGACTCCACAATCCCTCTGGGCAGCCTGTGTCAGTGCTCTGTCACCCTCACAGCAAAGAAGTTCTTCCTCACGTTGAGGTGGAACTTCCTGGGCTGTAGTTTATGTCCATTATCCCTTGTCCTATCCCAGGGCACAACTGAGAAGAGTTTGACCCTTAAAATTCTGTTCTTGCCAAATGCAATTTTTAGCTGTTTGTGCACCTCTGTCCCCTGGGGTATTCTTGCAGGTGTGTACTTCTGTTTTGGTTTGTAACTTGGAAGGGAGGGAATTGCATCAACACACACACGCAAAGAACCAACCCTGCAGAAAGCACAGCCAAATATTTGCCCCTATCCAGCAATCCTGACTCCCTACAGCATTTCAAAAGGGCCTGATTTTAATTTTTAAAAGTTCAGCCATTTCCAATATTTCATCATTAACAGAGATGCCAGTTTCACTGGCTGCTTACCTGCCAATATTTTGACAAACGAGGCACATGACATTCCCTATCTCTTTCCTGTGGCTCCCCAGCCTCATCATTCCTCCCTAGACTTATCTGATGAGCTGCATTGTTCTGTGGAGATACAGGTCTCATAACTGCTGCCAGATTTCCATCTTCCAATCAATGAACATAGACTAAGACTGTAGATAATTTCTTGAGGTAGATCTCTTTCATCTTATCTGAAATTACATAACTCCTCAGTGTAAGCAGCAATTAAATAGGAGCTGCAGTCACTGACTAGCCACTGCTTCTTCCAGATTCCTCTGAGACTTCTTCCAAATGCTTATCCCCATGCATGGTGCTGGCTTGCACTGATTTACAAGCAGGAGCCAGGCTCAGATCCAAACATTCATGTGGGTGCCATGTGCTACAAGGAGTGACAGACACCCTTGGCTTGGTTTTTACAGTGGCTGCAGGCTGAGTGCATTATGTACAACTCAGCACATGGAAAAACCTATTTTTGGTGTTGTTTCTGAAATGACATCTTCTCAGGCAATGCACATAGCTCAGGACCACACACTGGCTGCTTTACAGGATGTTAGGGGTTGGAAGGGACCTCCAGAGATCATTGAGTCCAACCCTCCTACCAGGAGGACCCTACAATCTAGCTCAAGTCACACAGCAATGCATCCAGACAAGGTCTGACATTCTCCAGAGAAGGAGACTCCACAACCTCTCTGGAGAGCCTGTTCCAGGGCTCTATGATCCTCACAGCAAAGAAGTTCTTCCTCATGTTGAGATGGAACTTCCTGTGCTGTATTTTCTATCCACTGCCCCTCATCTTCACACAAGGCACAACTGAGAAGAGTTTGTCCCCTCCTCGTGACTCCCAGCCCTCAGATATTTATAACCATTGATTAGATCCCCTCTAAGTCTTCTCTTCACCAGATCAAAAGGCACCAGGTCCCTTAGCCTCTCCTCACAGGGCAGTGCTCCAGACCCTTCATCATCTTCACAGCCCTCTCTTGGACTCTTTTGAGTAGATCCCTGCCCTTCCTGAACTGGGGAGCCCAAAACTGAACACAATATGCCAGGTGGGGTCTCACCAGGGTGGAGCAGAGGAGGAGGAGAACCTCCCCCAACCCGCTGGCCACACTCCTCTTAATGCACCCCAGAATCCCATTTGCCTTCTTGTATGAACTGTAAATTTAACCCAAGTTACTTCCTGCCCTTAGGCACTTGACTCACTCCTTGCATAAGAATGCCAATTGCTCTTACACAGTTGCCTGAACAGATGATTATGGCAGCCCCCATCCTGTAGACAGCAGCACAGTGACTTGAGGTCTCGCCCAGGAACTGAAAGACCTAAGTTGTGACATAGTTGTGACCCACAACCTCCAGAGCACAAAAGAGAGCCGGGAACAGACACGATGGACAAGCCACAAAGCCAATTCAGAGAAAAAAAGAAACAAACCTAGTATGTGGGTATCACCATCCTATCCTCCTCCTCCTCCTGACACGATTTTGAATAAAGGTGGCTGTGCTTTCTCTGCTCTCAGTGGATCACAATATTGTTCGTGGATGCCAGTTATATTCAGACTATGCCAACCAGCACGAGAGCTTGATACAGAGACATCTAACCTGTGAATCCCACATGGCCTGAGACAACATAGATTAGTCAAAATGGTCGTGGGTAGAGAGAGCTTTGTTAACTCCACTTGAAAAAGCTAATAAATGCCCAGGCACCTGTATTGGCCCTAAGCTGTAACACAGTTTTTACTTCCTTCCTTCCTCCCTGCCTTTTAAAAAAGAGGCTAGCCCACCCTCTGTAAAAAACATGCAGATTTGATTGTATGAAAATCTACAAGGCTTTGCTTCCCAGGGCATGCACATCAGATACCAAAGAGGGAGCTGCTCACTTCCAGAGGGTGACACACAGCAGCAAAATTACGCTCCTGGTCTGAACTTCCCCGCAGAGGAGGCTCAGCCCATTGCCTGTAGCAGTAGTTTACAACAACCAGGTAAGCATTTCATGTTGCCTGGTATGAATGCTCCATAGAATAACCCCTCCAAGGGCTGGAGTGGCCTTGCCTGGCTTTTCTTCTTCAACAAAACCTTTAGAGGTGAAAATGTGGATTAATTAGCTGTGACAAGAGACAAGAAAAGGCAACATCTGTTATAATCCAGCAGCAATAAGGGCATCCTTCTGACAAAGGTTCTCACTCACCCACATGAAGCCTATAATTAGAGTCTGCGTGGGCAGGTCCACACCCACTGCCGTGGAATTGATTCCAAGTGAAAAGAGCTGGGAGCAGGCAGGATTTGACAGGCAGCTGGCTGAACGGAACGTGCAAAGCAGCAGCCCTTTCTGCATTTGGACTGGTAAGTAGCTGAAAACTTGATATGCTCTTTGGGCAAGCATCCTTACTAACTGCTGGTTGAGGCTGGAGGGCTGTAAGGACAAAAAAAAAAGGACAGGGTTAAAAGAGTCTGAGTCAAAAGGAGTAAAGCAAACAGCGACACTCAGAGTGATCCTGAGGAGACCCTGGCAGCAGCGGCAGCCACAAGGCTTAAAGCTTTTCAATTCCAGGAAATCCCAGTAGGGGAAGAGAATTCCTGGGCTGTGCTAATTTAATGCAGCCAGGAAAATGGGGTGGGTTCAGTGAGATTAAGGTGATTTAAGACTGAGTGCATCCCTATGTTTTTAAAAGATACCAAAATGACAGTATTTGCACGTGGGATCTGGACTTCTTGGCTTTAAAATTGGGACAACGTAGGAAAACACAAATAATAGCTGAAACAAGAAAGGAGGATAAATTGGGCTACAAAATCAAGGGTTATTAGGAGGACTGAAAGTTTAAAGAGAGACTGGAGATGGGGAAGAAAATAAAAAAATCACAGAGATGTTATATAAAGAAGGTGGGAAATAAGAGGTACTTTGTTAGCCTATCATACACAGAGAAACTTCAACTAGTCATCAGCAAAGGTTGTTCTGCACTTCTGAAGTGATTAAAGGAAATTATTGTTGGTCTTTGAGTTGACTAAATTTAATAGTAGCCTAATATTAATAGAAAATACAAAGGAATAGTGAACATCCTCCTGGAAAGGCAGACAAGCAGCCAGATGGTGGCTGCAAATGAGAGGAAGGCTCCCTAGTTAGCACAGAATTGGCACAGCCACCTCCCAGAACTGAATCATGTTAGGTGGCTGGGCTTTTATATAATGCTTGTAGTCAGATTATGTGATCATGTCTCTGTAAATTTAAGCTTACAAACACCAGCATAGGGTCAAGGTGAGAACCCTATTTAGGAAATCAGAGCAGAACTGTGTATAGAGTCCAGAAGTGGGAAGCCAAGGATTTGATGTTTTATGTTTTCTCCATTACTGTCTTGCCATTTCTTTGCACCGTTCACCATTTCTAAGCAACTGACCTCAAACCCTTACAAGCTTGGATCTTACTACATCCTCCAATGATGAACAAACACATCTACAACTTAGCATACTTCCTAACCTTTTATTAGAGTGCTTCCCACATTAAACATCTCCAGAAAAGAGTCTTCATCACTTCTTTTTCCTGAGTCACTATTCCAGGTTAATGCTCTAGCTCCCCACCTCAGCTTCAGTTTAAGAGATCAGAAGATACACAGAGAATTTTGTTACCCAGAGCAGACAGCATATGTGAGACTTGTGCCTAGAAAAGCTGCTGTTCTTCATACACTTGTAACAAATCATAGAATGGTAAGGTTGGAAGGAGACCTCAAAGATCATCTAGTTCCAACCCCCTGCCATAGGCAGGGACACCTCCCACTAGCACAGGTTACTCAAGGCCTCGTCCAACCTGGCCTTGAACACCTCCAGGGAGGGATCAAACAACAAAATTACAAGTAAATAAACCCCCCAAAAACTAGTCTACTTGCAGGTAATTGGGTATGGATAAATATGTACAGGATCCCCTCATGAGACCTAAAGATACTAGTGTCATTTTTTTCTCCTTAGTTTCTTTTGTCATTTTGGGTAATGTTACAGTGCTTGGGTGTGCAATTAACAAGTGTTCTCTAAATGCCTCAGGCTCAAAGCCATGCAAGTGTTGAGTGAGAAGGAAAATTAACCTATAACTTTGGACCCAGTCTTAGTATCTTTATCAACTACCTGGATAACAAGACTGAGTGCACCCTCAGTAAAGTCATGAAACAACTGCTGAGAGAACATGAAAATTAACCTATAACTTTGGGGCCAGTCTTAATATCTTTATCAACTACCTGACTGAGAGGATCGAGTGCACCCTCAGTAAGTTTGCAGATGATATCAAACTGGATGGAAGTGTTGATCCAGTTGACTGTAGGAAGGGTCTGCAAAGGGATCTGGACAGGCTGGATTGATGGGCTGAGGTCACTTGTATGAGGTTTTACAGGGCCAGGCACCAGGTCCTGCACTTGGGTCACAACAATCCTATGCAATGCTGCAGGCTTGGGGCAGAGTGCCTGGAAAACTGTCTGGCAGAGAAGGATTTGGGGATGCTGGCTGACGGATGGTTGAACACTAGCTAGCAGTGTGCTCAGGTGGCCAAAAAGGTCAACAGCATCCTAGCCTGTATTAGGAAGAGGTCAGCAAGCATAGGGAAGGGCTGGGATGCATCAAGAGAAGTGTGGCCAGCAAGAGAGGTGGCAAGGGCCAGCAGGGCAAGGGAGGGGATTCTGCCCCTTTGCTCTGCTTTCCTCAGACCCCACCTGGAGTCCTGTGTGCAGTTCTGAAGCTCCCAGCACAGGAAGGACATGGAACTGTTGGAGCGGGTCCAAAGGAGGCCGCGAAGATGCTCAGAGGGCTGCAGCAGCTCTGCTGTAAGAGCAGGCTGAGAGAGTTGGGGCTGTGCAGCATGGAGAAGAGAAGGCTTCCAGGAGACCTTAGAGTAGCCTTCCAGTATCTGGAAGTAATCCAGATCCAGTAACCTTACCATTCTATGATTATATTCCTTTACTCAGCATTGGCGAGGCCATGCCTTGAATTTTGTGTTATGTTTCGGGCTCCTCACTACAAGAAGAACATTGAGTTGCTGGACCATGCCCAGAGAAGGTGTGGTAGGGTTAAAATATCCCCCTATCCCCCAAAATAAAATCACCAGACTAGCTCAGAAGGCTTGGAAGCAAGATAAAGCTATATATTCACAGCAAGCTAAAATCTGGAAGCATATAATACAATGCATACCTGTAAAGTATATTTACATATATCTACAATTCAGAAATACCAAAGAGATTCCAATGCCTGGACAAACTCAGAAGGGGCTAACACCCTTCTTCTCCTGCCAGAGAGAACACCAAACCCCACTGTAGTCTACTCAGTGCACCCATGCAAGATCAGCCAGCCCAGGGACAAGAAGAGAAGGCAGGTAGCAGCAGAGTGAGGAACAGTTTGTAGAACAAATTCTATACCAGTCCAGCAAACAAATGAAATTATATGGGCTTTTCTGTTATTTTTCTTCTATAACCTCTATTTTACTTCTATAATCCTCTATTTTACTTAGTTTCTGTTCAAAAATATCCAGAAAGTTCCTACTTGTTTATACCTTAGAATCATTAGAGCATTAACTACCATAGAAGAGCAATGAAGCTGGTGAAGAGTCTGGAGCATGGCTTTTGGAGGACTGTCTGAGGGGACTGGGATTGTTTAATCTGGAGGAGGCTGAGTGGAGACCTCATTGTTCTCTATAACTACCTGATAGGAGTTTGTAGTGAGATGTATGTTGGTCTCTTCTCCCTAGGATCACAGAATTGTAGAACCTTAGAAGTCGAAAGGGACCTCCAGAGATCATCCAGTCCAACCCCCCTNGAAGAAATGACCTCAGGGGAGGTTTAGATTGGACATTAGGAAAATTTTCTTTGCTGAAAGAGTGGTCAGGCATTGGAACAGGCTGCCCAGGGAGGCGTTCAGAGAAAGATGCACACATGACACTTTGGGACACGGTTCAATGGCCTTGATGGTTGGACTTGATAATCTTCAGGTCTTTTCCAACCAAAGAGTTGCTGTGATTCTTTATCCAAGGCTTATACACTAAGTTCTGGGTGGTTTCTCCCTTGGGCTGCCTCTACACTGTTAACAGAGCACTGTGCCAAACTACTGAAAAATATGAAAGACTAAAAATAAAACACTGAGAAGACAGAGCTGACAAAAATATTCCCTGTTTAAGGGCAGTGCCAGTGCAAGACATACAGGAAGTATGGTTGGAGTGGTAAGGCAAGAAAATAAGGCAAAACCCCCATAAGTGGTGAAAATTAAAAAGATGTAAAGGTAAAGAATTTGAATTTCAGACCTGAAGATTAGAAAAGAAGGGGCAGAAAATGTCAATCAGCTTTGCTGAGTGATGAAAAGGAGCAAGCACTGCAGATTTGGTACTCCAGAAGGGCTGCTCCTGCTCTGACACTGCTTGCTTTCAACACAATGCTATTGATGAAGGCCATGCCACACCTCAGCTAGGCTGCTAAAGTGACCTCTTAACCTCCCATTTGGCCTCTCTGAAACACAAAATGAAGAAGTATAAGGCACTGTCTAGGTCACTGGCCCCTGCCCACGCCACTTCCCTCTGTGATAAAACTCTGTCTTAAAACCAGCTGTGTTTTTTGCCTTCATTTTTCGTGGCAAGTTCTCAGCCCGCTAGTTCTTTGTTTAATTATCACTGCTCCTCTTCCATCAAGTTATATCTTTGGAGAATAATCATCTACACTCTGAGCCTTCATATTCCTACTCTAAAAAGCCCTCTCCTCACTGATTTCTCCACATTTCCTCTTTTCCACCCTCATGGGTGGAAACAAACCAAGTTCCTTTAAAATGGCATCCTGGCCTGCTCCTGAACTGTGCATGCAGCACCAATGGAACCTCTGCACTAATCTGTATATTGGATGCAAAACATATATTAAAAATATTATTCTCCCAACTGTGTATGTGGGGGAAAAAAAACAAACCAAGTTCCTTGGCACTTCAGAAGTCACCAATAACACATTGGCAAGACTTCAAAGGCCTTTTCAGTTTTTGCCTCCTGCATCCTGCAAGGATGATAAGCAGTCTGACAGGATTTACATTCCCAACCAATAACACATAATCCATGACCTGTACTTTTTATTTCCTAATCCCTTAGTCTAGATGCCAGTATTTTTTCAGTGTGGGGTCATGCCCAGCAATACCAGTGTCCAACCTTGGCATATGGTGTAATGCCCAGAACTGGTGCCTCTAGCTGGTGCTTTGTTGACAGCAGTGCAACATGAGCCCAGGCAGCCTAGAGGGAAAATGGCATCCTGGCCTGGATCAGGAACGGTGTGGTCAGCAGGACCAGGGAAGTCCTTCTGCCCTTGTGCTCAGCACTGGTTAGGCCACATCTTGAGTCTTGTGTCTAGTTCTTGGCCCTTCAATTTAGGAAAGATGTTGAGGTACTTGAACATGTCCAGAGAAGTGGAACAGAGCTGGTGAGAGGGCTGGAGCACAGCCCTGTGAGGAGAGGCTGAGATTGTTTAGCCTGGAGAAGAGGAAGCTCAGAGGAGACCTCATTGCTGTCTACAACTACCTGAAAAGAGGTTGTACCCACGTGGGGTTGGCTCTTCTGCCAGGCACCCAGGGACAGAACAAGAGCACACAGCCTCAAGCTGTGCCAGGGCAGGTTCAGGCTGGATGTTAGGAAAAAGTTCTTCACAGGAGTGACTGGCATTGGAATGGACTGCCCAGGGAGGTGGTGGAGTCCCCATCCCTGGAGTTATTTAAAAGGAGACTGGATGAGGCACTTAGTGCCATGGGTTGTTTAGTTAGAAGGTGTTGGGTGATAGGTTGCACTCAATGATCTCCAAGATCTTTTCCAAGTGGGTTAATTCTGCAATTCTATGTGATTCTGTAAACCCCAAGTGATGATGATCCATTGTGAGCAGTGAGGACCTACAGAGCCAAAAAACAGCTACACAAACACAACCACTGCTTAACCACAATGCGATACAATGCTTCAGAGTAGCAGGGACTGCATGTGTAAATCCAGGACTTACCTTATTGTCCTCTACCATTACAAGTCAGAGCTGAAATCATTACTCAACTTTAAGCTACTTAATCCATGGGTTTCATTTTTAATCTGCTTAACTGTTTTAATAATGCCTGTGTACCATTTGGCTTCCTTCACCANTAGCTGATCCTTGAGGTCCCTTCCAACCTTACCATTCTATGACTTAATAAAAAAAAAAAAAAAGCCCATGTTTATTGTAGATGGATTTGTATTGTTTTAAGAATCTTGTCTATGAATTACCACAGTTCAATGATTTTAAAATACATCGTTCCAACAGCAGTGCTACAGCTAGAATTACTGACTGAACAGAGTATCACCTGGAATACTTGTTTTTTCTGGTGTGAACATCATCTGGTTTTTGGTAAAGAGAGAAATATACAAGCACAAATATTTTACTTCAGCTGTATTATTGCCTTTTAGAATCGTAGAATGGGCTGGGCTGGGAGGGACCCCCAAAGGGCTTCTAGGCCAGTATCCCCCACAGGCAGCAGGGACACCCTCCACTAGATCAGGCTGCTCAGAGCCCTGTTGAACCTCACCTTGAATATCTCCAGGGAAGGGGCCTCAACCACCTCCCTGGGTATCTTGTTCCAATGTTCCACCACCCTTGTGATAAAGAACCTGTTCCCAACATCCAATCTCAACCTTTTCCTCTAGTTTTAGGCCATTGCCCTCATCCTATCACTGCAGGCTTCTGTAAACAGTCTCTCTCCACCCTTCTTGTAGACCACCCCCTTCAGCTACTGGAAGGATGCTATCAGGTCTGCCCAGAGCCTCCCCTTCTCCAGGCTGAGCAACCCCAGCTCCCTCAGCCTGTCCTCATAACAGAGGTGCTCCATTTCATGCTGCAATGGACCAAAGACAGTGCAGCTCCTTAATTCTTCCATGAATGAACTGTTCCTTAATCCTACTGCCCATAATTTCACCTGTTGGCATTGCCATTTTCCTTATGAAACCTACATGACTCCTAGCAATTAATTCCCAGTTACCATTAGTCCCCTTTTTCTTCCTCTTCTATTCTTCCAATTTCTTTCACTTTGCCAAGTTGCCTGTATGGTTTTAATTTCTTTTCTATTACTTCCTCCCTGCCTCCCCCAGCATAAAGCTACTCAATCTTCATTAAAGAAAACAGTGACCATTTTGTACCATTGCTGCTCACCAGGGAAAGAGGTAAGAAAAGTGGTAAGAGAATGGTGAATAAAATTCTTAGCAATTAGATAAGTTAATCTTGGTTTAAATCTTTATTTTTTTAAAATCTATCTACTACTGTGGGATTATGAGGTTTAAAATGCTGATAATTAAAACCCCTTAGATTTAGGCTTGCTTCTCCTGAACAGACTTTGTGCTTGTGTGCACATCCTGAGGAAGGTTGTGGGGCACACGTGTGTGTGACTTCAAAAAGTACACCAGTGACAGTCATTATGCAGCCTTCCTCTTATCCCCCCATGCTGGTTTAAGGCTAATTGGGATATTTTAATGAGAGAAATTAGGTTGTGAAAAATGAGAGAAATTGTGTTGTGAAAAGAAAATAATGATGAAGTCTGTATCACTCCTGGGTTTGCTGAGAGGGATAAAAAGGCAAAGTGTAAATGTTCTTTCTCACTTGGGGCTGTGTTGCTGGATCTATTCACCTCCTCTTCACTCCAATCTCTCTCCTCTGCTCTTGGCTAACACAACATATAAAGCTTTGCTGATTCTTTTGTTTGTCTGGCTGAGAAGGCAGATTGGGAGGGAGAAAGAGGAGGTAGCTTTGAGCCCATCCTGGGCAGTTTCCTTTGTCTGGAGGAAGTTTGGATTTCTGGATTATTTCTAATTTATATATAACTGCAAAGACATTATGTATAGATGCTTGTAAATTTTTGCTTTGCTGTAAGTACACCTTCATCTTACTTCCAAGTTGTCTGAGCTGCTCTGGTAAATTCCAATAGGCTGGAGGAGAAGTTCTTACCCCACCACACTCACAAACTATCCACTGGTGGTCCATGAAGTCCCTTCTCTGGAGACTTTCAAACCTCACCTGGATGCATTCCTGTGCAGACTGTCCTAGGTAGGGGAGTCTGTGCTTGGCAGGGGGGTTAGACTCCATGATCTCTGGAGGTTACTTCCAACCTCCAAGGTTCTGTGATTCTGTGAATCACAGTTTCAGCAAAAACATCAGGAAGGTGACTCCATGACCTCATGTGAAGGACAACTACTCCTCCAGTGTAGGTGTTTACACATTATCATAGAATCATAGAATGGTAAGGTTGGAAGGAGACCTCAAGGATCATCTAGTTCCAACCCCCTGCCATAGGCAGGGACACTTCCCACTAGCACAGGTTACTCAAGGCCTCATCCAACCTGGCCTCGAACACCTCCAAAGAGGGAGCAGCCGCAGCCACAACCTCCCTGGGCAACCTGTGTTTTTGCATTAGGATGTCAGTCTATGAATATTTCATTGTTGTTGGGGTTTTTTTTCTTTCTAATTGAAAGAATTATTTAGTTTTGCCCCAGAAGTGCGTGTCCTCTGTCCACTGTCAGTGAGCTCAGTGTACAGCATCCTTCTTGCCAAGATGACACTCACAAACAAGTCATTCCAGTTCCTCTTGTTCAGCACTAAGCCTCTGAAATCCTCAGAGAAAGAATTTTGCCCCATCAACAAGACATAGTTTCTTAACCTCTTTGGAATCTTTTTGTCACTGAGTTAACATAGATCAATGTTGAAAAGCTACCCACTAAAGAATTACCTGTACTAGTGGGAGGTGTCCCTGCCTGTGGCAGGGGGTTGGAACTAGATGATCCTTGAGGTCCCTTCCAACCTTACTATTCTATGATTGTCTCCTACCCACACTACACCTCTCTTAATAACAGAATGAATCAAAATAGCACAAGAAAAGAAAAAGTAAGGAGGAAAAATAGTAGCCTTCCAGTATCTGAAGGGTGCCTACAGGAAGGCTGGGGAGGGACTGCTGACAAGGTCTTGTAATGACAGGACAAGGGGCAAGGGGTTTAAACTGGCAGAGGGGAGATTTAGACTGGATGTTAGGAGGAAGTTGTTTGCAGCGAGGGTGGTGAGACACTGGCACAGGTTGCCCAGGGAGGTTGTGGAGCATAGAAACACAGAATGTGATCAAAAGATCACATTCTGTGCTTCTGTGCTCCACAACCTCCCTGGAGGTGTTCAAGGCCAGGTTGGAGGAGGCCTTGAGTGACCTGTACTAGTGGGAGGTGTCCCTGCCTATGGCAGGGGGTTGGGACTAGATGATCCTTGGGGTCCCTTCCAACCTTACAATTCTGTGATTCTATAAATAAAAAAAGAAGAATTCTACACCTTCCATTACTTACCTACCTATATGTTCATTTCTATTTTCTGCCTTCAAAGGAAGAACCTCTGAAAAGCAACTGCTGGTGGCTTTTATTTAGCCACATTTCCTAAAATCATCACTCAATAGCTGCTTTTCAGATCTTGGGTCAGAAATTATATTAACCTTCATACTATGGCATTCTCGACATGGACAATACACCTCCTGCATCTGAGAGTGGGCCAATAACTAGAAATAACTGCCACTGAACTCTCTAATTCATGTAGTCAGCCACATTGCCTCTGATTTTCCTGCACTGTCATCAGGTTCTCATCATGATGATGGGTTTATCTTCCAGCTGCACAGAGGTGCTCCCTTTGGCTAACAACTAAGATTTCTCTGATTTCATCTGTCCACAGCTGCTTAGAATAACTCCTGATCCTTTTTACCTCTTGCTCTGCTTTCCACTCTTCTCAAGCAGCTGATTTTGTTCTCTGCTAACTGCAAAGGACACATTAGACTTGGGAACAGGTTTGTGTTTCTAAGGAAATTTCACCACTCCTCTTAGCTTTGCACTTTGCAACTCCAGCTCACTGCTAAGGTATTCAGCCTTGCTCCTCTGCCCCATAAACAACCAGCTATTACCACACAGGGACTGCAGAGCTGATTAGAGACACATTCTGCATTCTGACCTATCCCATTTTGCTTGCTTAGGAAACCACATCCTTACAGCCAAGCAATCCAACTTCCACCAAAAGAAAAGAGACATAGGTGGATGACATATGACTCCTATCTGACACTTGACACACAAGCATGAAGGACAAATTCTGTGAAAATCTCAGCTTTCTTGTTTGCTTCTGAGAGCATTTTGTAGTGACAATGACCTTTGGAGCATTGGTTTTCCAGCTTTGTCACACTGCTGAGTCTCTAACACTACTCCTTGGAGACAGTTTCTCACATTGCAAGAATATACCTACTACATTGACCATTCTTAATTGCTTCTAATAGACTGTCTCAGCTCAAATTTTGTGCTTTAGGAGAAAGGGAGCACGTTGAAAATGGGAGGAAACACCTAGAGGAGCAAATTGAGACCAGTGGATGAAGGCAAACAAGAAGGGAGGAAGAGTGGAAGACCTGTACTAGTAGGAGGTGTCCCTGCCTATAGCAGAGGGTTGGAACTAAATGATGTTTGAGGTCCCTTCCAACCTTACCATTCTATGATTCTATGGTGAAATATGTAGAACCCTTGCCTTGGGAAAGGGAATTAAGGCAAGTGCAGAGGAAAGGGATATGAAAAGCCCTGGGTAAAAGCAACACAAGCAGATGGGTGGGGAATGGCTGCAGAGGAGCCCTGAGGAAAAGGATCTGGGTTGATGAAAAGCTCAACATGAGCCTGCAGTGTGAGTGCAGCCCAGACAGCAGCTGTGTGCTGGGCTGCAGCAAGAGCAGTGTGGGCAGCAGGGCAAGGGAGGGGATTCTGNAACATGTCCCTGAATCACAGGGGCTGGAAAAGACCTCCAAAGCTCAGCCAGTTCAATTGCCCTGCCAGAGCAGGATCACCTAGAACAGATCACACAGGAACAGATCCAGGCAGGTCTTGAATATCTCCAGAGTGGGAGACTCCACAACCCCCCTGGGCAGCCTGTTCCAGGCTTGTGCCACCCTCACAGAGGAAAAAAATTCCTCCTCATGTTTAAATGAAACTTCCTATGCCTGAAGTTCCACCCATTGCCCCTTGTGCTGCCACATGTACACATGTCATGAGTGGAGGTGAATCTGCTCATGTGTATTCAATGCCATCATGCCAGCTTCAAAATTAAACTACTGCCTGCAGCAAACTATAGTGGGGCTTGAAGTTCAGATTGTAACATGAGAGATTTCCTCTTCCAATTGCTGCTTCTGGGTTTAGGGTTTGGGGTGTTGACCTTTTCATCTGTGCTGGCTGCTGCTGGCTTAGGTGGGGGAGAACCACTTTATCACTGGGTTCTGTGGCTGCTGCTGCTTTTTGCTGTGCTTTTCTGCAAACAGTCTAAGGTAATTGTGCTTTGTATCAGCACATTAAATTCCTTATCTCAGCACAGAAAGATTTTTGTGTTATTTTCCCTCCCATCTGTGCAGGGCAAAGAGGGGCTTGTGAGGGCAGGTTGTGTTAACCCAAGACAAAACAACTTTTAAATACCTCCAGGGATGCTGCCTCAACCACCATTGAGCCTGTTGCAGTGCTTGACTGCCCTTTCATAAAAGAAATTTTTCCTGATATCCAACCTAAACCTGCCCTGGTGTAACTTGAGGCCATTTCCTCTCATCCTGTTGTTTGCTACTTAGGAGAAAAGCCTGACACCCATCTTGCTACAATCTCCTTTCATGGAGTTGTAGAGAGCAATAAGGTCTCCCCTCAGCCTCCTTTTTTCTCTAGGATAAACAACCCCAGTCCCCCCAGCCACTTTGCAGACTTGTGCTCTAGACTCATCAGCTTCACGGCCCTGCTTTGGACACCTCAACTTCCAGCACCTCAATGTCTCTTCTAGTGACAAGCCCAAGCCATCATACATGCATATTTTGTTACAGGCTATCACTGTATTTATTCTATTACATCTCTCACCTAGCTCCATAAAAATCAAGCCCTAGCGACCTGATTCCTTCTCTCAGCAGCCTGCCTGCAGTGTTGGCTGTGCAAGAAATGCAAAGACCAGCAAAAGTGGAGGGAAAGGGTCACCTACTTCATCCTGCTGGCAACATTCCTCCTAATGCAGCCCAGGATGCTACTGCCTGCCTTTGCTGCAAGGGCATGT
>WBNM01039746.1:1428-14287 GCA_013399055.1 Ramphastos sulfuratus
GAAAGAAGGAAAAAAAAAAAAAAAAGGAAAGAAAAAGAAAAAAAAAGGGGGGGAAAAAAAGGAAACAAAAAAGTGTTGTTACAACTGTAACAATCAAAGAAAAGTAGCAGGCAAAGGCAAAGAACAGAAAAATAAATACATAGGCATGCAGCCGAACGGCCTGATACATCTCCACAGGAGGCTGTGTCACTGTTGCTTTGTTTAGCTTCCCTGTTGACTTCACAGGAATTTTCTTCAGGCCTTTGGCCAAATCACAAAACCAAGGTAATTAAAAAAAAAGAAAAAAAAAACAATAGGAAAAAAATAAAAAGGAGAAAAAAAATAATAAAATTAAAAAACACCGAAAAATCAAGCAAATAAACAAACTTATCAATGAGGCCTCCTTCCCTGTCTTGCAAGAGTGGCAATCCCAACAGGATGTTCTAGTAAATTATTTAAGAGTGCATGTGTTTTTTTGACATGGAACTGCAAGGTTACTTTTTCCCCCTTTTGTGCACATACTAAAATAAACCTGGAAGGAGCATCCAGGAGCAGAAGGCATTTGAAACAAGCCATCCTCTTTCATTTGTAGTTTGAAGCGGGCACTATCTCTTTTTAACGAGAGTCAGTTCGATAAAAAGGTCACACTTCTCCATCCTAATGTAACCCGCGGCTCCCGTTAGTTCAGGAGCAGCGTTGGGAAAAGACATGATTTGAAGGGCGGAGCTTTGCTAATCCAAAAGCATTTCTTTGGCACCTATTTAGCTAGCCGATCCTGTGATTAAGGCCCTTTCCAGATTAGAGACGTGCCTTGAATGGTTGATGGTCTCTATGTATTCATCCATCCATCCACTCTTCACAATGTCAGAGATTATATCTAATATATAAATATATATATATAAATATATCTATCTAATGATCTATCTACCTGTACACATGTATGTGTTTAGGAGATCCATTTTTCATTCTCCNAAAAACAGTCTACAAGTTCATTATTAATAATTGTTATTTCGAATCACTAAAAAACCCGTACACAATGTACCTTATTATTTAAAAGATCTGTTTTTAACACACTTAAGCCAGGAAATTGGGTTAAGGCTGGACTTCTGTCTTTAATTCACCTTATTGGCCCTAAGTACTGCTGACTGTATGGTCCTATATGAGCTGCCAAATGACGTAGGCATAAGGAAGAGTTAAGATCAGAATTTATTTTGAAAGATCTGGGTTTGATGATGGGGTTGGGTGGGGGTTTTTTTGGCTTTTGGGGTTTTTTTGGTTTTTTTTTTTTTGGGGGGGGGTTTGTTGTTGTTCTTGTTTGTTTGTTTGGGGGGGTTTGTTTTAGTTTTTTTCCTTGAGGTAGTTTATCATATTGTTTGATTTCTTTTCATGTGAATGTGAACTAACAATTTCCTTTCCAAAGGACAATATTTAATGTAAGCTATATATAAGTAAATATGCATGTGTATATATGTATATATAGATATGGTTATTTGGAGGTACCTGCTTAAAATAAGGACTTAAAAAATTTAATCACGCTGTTCATGTTTATGTGACAAAACAAGGGCACGGGGTGACCATACATTTTAAATCCAAACTATTTCATAAAGACGAAATTGGACTGTAGAGGGGGGGAGGGGAATTTTAGAAACTGCTTTCTTAAATGTGCATACAATTAAATGGCACGTGAATAATATTTTAGTTCTCTGGATAGAGATGTTTTCCATTTGCAGGAGCAAGCCGAGTTAGTCTCAGACCTGGCTCGCGCTTTATCCAGCTCTCACTCAACTCGGCAAGATCTCTGCTGTGCACTTAAGGTAGATTTTGCAGCAAGACCCTTTAAATGAGTTCGGTTCACGCATTGACAGAATGCCATCATACCACCTTGCAACTTCAGGAAAACCCGGCTAAGACTGGATTGCTCCTCTGAGGGCACCCGGTACGCTTAGGGAATCCCCCATTGCTCTACCTGGGTTACAGGCTGGCCTACTCCGGCTAGGAACCGACACTTACTAGTTGTTGAAAAGCAGGTTGGTCTATGTCACTCTGCAATGCGAAGTCACTCAGTACTTTCCAGGGCGGTTGGTAACTTTGCACCTCCACCGGGTTCGCCTGTAAACCACCGTCATGTCTCTCCGGACTAGCAGCCACCATTGGAGTTCCTGTCATCCCTTGGATATTCTGTAAACAGCCCAGCAAAAGATGTTAATGAGCTTGGTTAACTTTATTGTATGTAAGCGCTGAGTCAATAAACTGCTTTCTATCTTATCTATACAGTCGCTTGTATTTGCTTTGTTAATCTGCTGTGAATGTCTTACTCTATTCTACTCTAGGTCAGCCTATTTCTACCCGCTGCATTTATCACGGTGGAAGTTTACTTTCTTTCCCTTTAATCCTTCTATTTCTCTCCAGGCATACCTCCTCCGCCCCAAGTTTTCCTAAACCCGAGCCCTCCGTATCTTGGCCGCCGATGACCGGCTCGGCGCAAGAAACGGTTTGATCATACTGCCTTTCTTATTTTTCTATTTCACATCCAGACCGTGTTTTTGTTCTGCGTGACCTTAACTGGATCGCGTATCCACTGCCCGGCAAACCTGCGGTACGTCATTAGCAAACAAACAAAACAAAACAAAAGGGGAAAAAAAATAAAAAAAGAAACTGTAGCCCTTCCAGTATGCCCTGTGGTGCACTGTGTACAAAATAATTCCAAGCCTCGACGAATAGATTGTTCAGGCGAGTTAATAACAACGTGTTTTATTGCATTCCAACAGGGTAAAATGAAACTCCTTAAATTCCACTTAACTAGGCAGCCGTATGAATTAATAGTCATTCTCAGGTCAGTCAATATATATAGGGAGAATAACAGACTCTTCTTCAAGTGGACTAACAAAAGAGAGGGGAAAAAAATAAAAAAGTTGGCTTAAAACAAAACAGCGAGTTTGCTCCGCTGAACCCAGCACTTTCCACTCGTTTGCATCACACGTGCATATGCCCACCGACTATAATTCAATGTATTTCTGCGTGGGAATTGTATGTGTATCAAGTAGCTTGTAAACCTAGTGGTAATTACCAAAAACTTTACTTTGCATTTGTTTCTTTCTACATTAAGTGCACTGAAAAATATGCACATAAACATTGCGATATATAAAGTGTTAAGAAAACACATCAGATTTCCACACTTACTCTTGGGGTTTACTTTTGAGTTTACTGTAGTGTAAAACCACCGAACAAAAAGGCAAAAGTCATTTTCCCTGCAAGTAGTCCTTTGCATCTGCAACATAAATGCTGCACAAAGCTGGGCTTATTATATCCCATAAGCTCTGCAGGTCGCAACTCATACTGCAGAGAAGTTAGTCTAATCCACTGTGTATCCTCAGCCCCACAAAAAGACACGTTCGCTTGAGCAGCCTCTACCGGCTTCTCGCTGTGGTCTATTTTAATTGCACTGACAGCAGAAACAAGCGGATAATAGTTAAATGGTATCATTTTCTTTCTTATAAGGGACCTCTCACAAAGTCAAAAGCCTCAAACCGACCCCAGAGGCTGTCCGGGCTGGACATAGCCCAAGCGATTCTCCTTGGGAATGAAGGCAGCGCACGGTCAGAGGCTGAAACCACTTACAGTTTTGTCATTGGGTTGCTGCTGCTGAAGTTGCTTCATCATAATGCTTCTTTTTTTGTCCTTGCACCGTTTGTTTTGAAACCAAACCCTGATGACCCTCGGGCTGAGGCCAGTCATTTCTACCAGTTGCTCTTTCATGAGGGCGTCAGGTCTGGGGTTGGCAGCGTAACAGGTCCTCAAGGTGTGAAGCTGTTTTTCATTAAGGACAGTCCGGACTCGGGTGGTCTTCTCCGGCTGCTTGTGGACGTGGGGTCGCAGAGCTGGCTGTCTGGCAGAGATAGGTTCTGCTGTAAGGGAAGGGGAAGGGAGGAATAGGATCCTCGTGAGTAGGAAGCAGGGAGTCTGTGGAGGCTATGAATCTAAGCTGTTGGGACAAGGGGAGGCAGGGAGGGGGTTGATGAACCCTCTTTCAAAGGCCATTCAAGCACTCAGATCTATCAGAGCTCCTGAAGTCTCCTCTGCTTTATGCACTGGTGGAGTGACAGGACTGACATTTCTGACTCCACAGATAATTAATTTGCAAAAACAAACCACCCCTCTAAAATCCTTAATGACAGAAGCTTGAACCTGTGTGAGACTTGACAGTGGAGGGCGAGTTCGCTAAGGTGTGGGTGCACTAGGCAAGAAGGGGGAGGGTTTTGTGGATTTATTTCCTGACAAATGAACAAAACAGATTTTTGGCCCGAAAATTAATGAAAGAATAGTTCTTAAATTAATCATAATTCGAGTCTGCTTCTTGTATGCTGAAGCTATTTCAGTTTAGTCAGAGGCCACGATAAACGTGCAAGAGCTCCCGGCAGCTTGATGCTTCCAAATCAAAGCAATCCAAGCCAAATCCACTGTACCATGACAGTGGAGGAAAATCCTCTGAGAGCTTCATATCCCAGAGCTCGGAATAGGGGAGTCTGTCTTAGAAAGTGGAGGTGCTAGGTGAATTTCTGTGGATTCTTGATGAATAGCTAAAAAATACTATTGTTTCGCCAGTATTTTACAGGAATAAGCTTAGTAACTCACAGAAACCACCAAGAAATGCAAACTTAGGGGTAGCATCAGATCAAGAGCTGAAAGTATCTATGTGGTTCTACAATTCTGTGCATTGTGTAGCTGGAGCTATCTAGATGTAATTTGACTCAGCCAAGAGAAACATAAAAACAGTACTTTTTTTTTCCTTCTTTTTTCTTTCTTTCTTTCTTTCTTTCCTCTGTATCTCTGATTCACTAATATTCCAAAGTGTTCGGGTTCCGAGTTTTCTGATTATAACAGTAAATCAGAAAATGCAATGAAGACAATATGAAGGCTTCAGATCTTCACAATATTGTACCTGCCGACAAAATATGCCCTTCGGAGACAGGCACAAAAGCTATAGGGAGCACTCACAACCTCTCTAAAATCCTGCCATGATCAGGGGCTGTGTCACCCTATATACAGATATATCACCTGAAGCAGCCTAGAAGTGAGAAGAGAGCCCGCTTAAACATAACCATGTTTTAAATAACCTTTCGAATTACAGCTACTTGCACAGCAATAAGGCTGGCCGACCTTGCGTTGTCAAGCTTTGTTTGCCTCAGAGATGTGCTCCCTCCTAAAGCTGAGCATCTCATCGAGAACTAAAAGTGTAGGTAAAGTTGCAAGGTGGGGCGACTCTGAATTTCAAGATTAAATTCTCATCAAATTACATTAAAAGTTTCAATAAGGCAGTCACTTCAAAAAGCAATTACGAAAGATTAGCTTGTTGACAGTTTAAAATTACAGCCTAGGTGCTCGCCTCTAGTTATGAAGTACGTCTCTTTTCGAGCCCCGCTTCCACCAGTGCTTAGACAGCTTCCCCTTCACGCTGCGGAGCAGGAGGTTCTGTGCTATGCCACAGACCTGCTCCCCGCAGCGGCTCTCCGACCTGGGCTCCCGCTTCCGCGGAGGCGGGCAGGGAACGACCGCTGCCGGCGGAGTGCAGTGGGAGCAGGAAGGGCGCGGGGCGGTGGGAGCGCGGCCCTCCCGCGCAGGTGTCCCCGCCTGACGCATACCGCGTACGTGGGCGCTGCTGGCAGCCAGCCGGACCACCGGCGGCCCCGGGCGCTGGACGTGCCGCTTCCGCCGCCCCTCTGTGGGCGCGCAGAATCCTCTGCCGGCAGCGGGGCCCCACACTAGGCGCCGGGCTGGACTGCGCGGAACCCCGCGGGTTTCCGTTGAGCCGGGTACGGGCGGTACCTGCCATCTGCAGCGGCCGGGCGGGGTGCAGGGGGCTAAGGGGGTCCCCGGCGCTCAGGCTGGCCCGCTCTACCACGTCGTGGTCTGCCCGGCAGAAGAGGCCGTCTTCCCGCAGCGCGAATTCATCGCCGGGGATGAGCTGGCGGCTGCAGGCCACGCAGCGGAAACACTCGATGTGGTACACTTTGGCGCGGGCGCGCATCACGAAGTCATTCTTGCTGAAGCCGATGCTGCACTTGGCGCACTTGATGCCGTATAACCTGAGCAGGGCCCAGCCCAGAAAGAAGGAGAAGGGAAGGAGGGAGACCAGGGGAGAGGAAAGGGGAGGACGGGAGAAGGGGGAGAAGAAAAGAAGAGGAAAAAGAAAGGTTTTCACTCCCACTCGTGAGTAGCCCCGTGGCCCCCGTGCAGACGTGTCACATGCAGTCCGCTAATTAAACAAGCCTTGAAAACACAGAAGCCAGAAGAGGAAAGGAATAAAACGGATTCGTTTGCTGCCGATACCCTGATCCCCAAACCGTGAATGTCGACGGGCACCCGGACACACCGGTAGGCAAGGAAAAAGGGTAGGAAAGGGGTCATGGAGGTCTAAGGAGAACCAGAGGCAGAAACAAAAAAGCTACCACCTTCCTCCCTGAGGAGATGCCGACCTTTCCCTCCTGCCCTAGCTCCTGGGCTGCAGCAGACAAGGGGCCGTCCCTCCACTCTCCCTTCCTTCTCACGGCGGGCAGACCTGACCTAGCCCTAGCCCGGAGCTGAACTGGGCAACTCGAGTACACCGGGGAAAGGCGAGGCTGGCGAAACTGCCATCTAGTCCCCAATCGCAAACTTGCCAGCCTCATAAAATGACGTTATTTTTCGAGAGGAACCCACTCAGGACTTCTACCGCTTAATACATGCCGGCAGGCTAGTCTCTGGGACACGGTAGGAATAGCTCTGCCAGCAGTCGGACTCCTCCTTATTCCCCGTCACCAGGTTAATTTCATACAGCAATACAGACATACACACACACCCCTTCACACACCACCCCCCTCCAACTCCCCTTATTTATATATGTATATACATACACGCTCACACATAAAGTAGTGCAGCTCCCCGCCTTCTGCTAAAAGGCATTTTAGGTGTTCTGGCTTTGCAGTTTGCTCCTAACTCAGACTCCCTGCCCCGTCTCCCCTCCCGCCGCTGCGGCTCAAGCCGCGGCAGGAGAGAAACAGCAACTTCTCGCTGACAGACCCACACGGCAAATAACAGGTTTCGGGAATAGGTGAAGGATTCCTCGTCTCCCGTGAAGAAGAGTGGGAGAGTTCATCCATCAGTAGATGAGCATAAGAAAATGATCCAGCTCTGAACACTGGCACAGCACAGTCTCTGGACTTCCACCGAGTGCTCCTTAGGCAGTCTTCTTGGTATTAAGTAAAATTAGCAGCTTCCCACAAATGTACGAATATTTGTACATATGCGTACATGCGGTGCAAAGAGCTGCAAAATCCGTTCCTAAAACTAAGCTAATGTTCATTCACACACATTTCATCGCCAGTACACTTCCTCAGAGGTGCAGTCTGTGATGTGTGCCTGTAGCAGAGATGTTTATTTACACACATCTTTAGCTACTATGTTCTAATCCTGCATTCAGAGCTGCATAATTTAGAATTATAAGGTTTTGAGAATAAACTCCCACAAACAGACAGAGAGAGCTGTTGCAAAGTGTATGCATGAATATCTGCAAAGGTGGTGTGTGTGTGTGTGCAGAAGTTGCCCACACATCAGACGACTATAAATTGCCTCATGGTCTAATTCAAAGTCGACTTCCATGTAACCTACATGTTACTTTTCAAATTGCAGCAAATAAAACAAGTAGTATATTACCATAAAAGATCTGTTATTTACTCACTTGTTTGTTTATATTTCACCCATTGATTTCTAAGAGGAGGCAAGTGAACAAAACTCAGTCCAAAGGCTTTCCTTTGATTTTAAACTAGGGTAATATTTAAAAGCTGGGCTGTGAAGTGCATTTAAAAGTAAAGAAAGTCTGCAGGAACAAAAAGTAGGGTTTTTTTTTGTTTGTTTGTTCGTTTGTTTGGTTTTTTTTTTTTTTTTTGTTGTTTTTTTTTTTCCAGTGGTAAAACTTTGAGAATAATCTCACAACGCGGCTTGGGGAAATGATTTTCTCATTGATTGTGCACTGGAGAAGGAAAGACTCGAGTGCTTTATTTCAATTCAGAATTACAAAGAAAGTAGAAAAGATATCTTGGGTGTCTGTATAGGTAATTGCTTCCAAAACTTTCAGTAAAAGCCATACTGACCGTATCTCAGTGTCACTCAAAGTTCTGGTTTGGTAAACCTAGTAGACAACACTAAAACGGATCAGCGTGACCCAGGAGCACAAACAATAAACACCTCGAAATTCCTAGTTTGGTTTCTCTGTAGTGTCAAGATTGGCAACTCTCACATTTTATCAGTTACCAGATTTTAATGTGAGGAAGGAAGAGGTTCCATTATCTAAATATACTCAATTGTTCGTGAACAGATGATGGGCAATTTGATCTGCTCTGTCTAATTCATCAGTAGAGATAAGATAAGAAAGAAAAGGCAGTCAGATATCACCAAAGGGGTTAATATTTAAAAAGATTAAATGTCAGTTATTTTAGCGAAGAAACATTTGTGTCTAGTTTTAACCTGCCCGTAAGAGGATCCTTTATTCTGAAAGAAAGTTAGGTTTTGATATTGTTTTCCTTTTTTGTTTGTTGGTTTGGTTTGTTTGTTTTTGAAAAGCTTATTTTAAATAGAGAGTATTTATTTTTATGGCATACATGCTTGAAGTGTCTTTCTTGTGAATGCCATTATGCCTTTGCAAAAACACAGAGAGATGTATTTCTTAGATTGTGTTAAAGAGCGATCGCCGCTTTGCTTATAATATCTAAACTATTGAAAACATTCTCCATTACCTATGATTTCCCACTTCGTTAGAATCACAGGATGCATTGCCAAAATTCTCAGGAGGGTCCTGAACAGTCACTAGCTGCTCCCGAACGTGGTTTTGTTTATACAGAAATTTGCATTTGAATGCATCGAATAAAAAAAACTTGACGACTGTAACTTTTTCCTCTCCTGCCTTTCTCTGGAGAAAACACTTAAAAACATACCAAGGTCTTTCCACCCTCTTTCTCACAATTTTCCTCCTCCAGCCTCTGTCAGATTTATGAAGTTAAAAAAAAAAAAAGAAAAAGGAAAAAGGAAAAAAAAAAAAAACGGAAAAGAAAGACATCTCACCAAAGAATTAAACAATGTAAATGGCGTACCTGATATAATCTCTTTTACAGTAGGTTTTGCCATCCCTAACAAAGCACGTACAGGTCTCGTCCAAATATTGATTACATTCTGCACACTTCAAACATGCCGCATGCCATTCCAAATCCGGAGAGACCCTCAGAATATACTGATCGTGAATCTGATTGCCGCAACCAACACATAGGGAAATCAGGCGTTTTTCTGAAATGAAAATAAATACGTGATTGACTAACCGTTTACTCTCCTACAGAGATAAACACACTTACAGTGTTGTTCCCTTATAGGACATACTCTGGGAGTGTCGATGCTTTGGTTTGTTTGGGGCTGGTGGGTTTTTTTGTTTGTTTGTTTGGTTTTTTTTTAAGGAGTATCAGACTTTTGGATGGTAATTGTGTCATCAAAACTTTGCCTCGTTTAGAAAGGAGGCGGAACATACGTTAAAATGCAGGTGTCAATAGTCTGGGGAGTGAAGGTCCTCATTTCGCAAGACTTGCATGGAACCAAAGCTCCAAAATCTCTCGTTGCATTTTTATTTTATTGTTTGCATCTCCGGATTCCTTGTCTTGCGGGAAAAGCACCTATATGTTTGATTTCATCTCTTAACAATATCTGACTTTTCTATCCAGGGTGCTTTTTCTATTCAGCCCTTTGCCACAGAAGAGGGGACTCGAGGCTGCTAGCAACAACAAGCATCATTACGGTTGTCACTTGCTCTCTTTTGCAAGTCTAATGCTAGTTCCCTTAGACGAACTAGGTACTGAATAGTCAGACAGCGTCTCCGCGGTCTAACCCTAGGACAATTTCACTATTCGTGGTTGGAGATTCCCTTAAAATCCTGTTTGCTCCCCAAACTTTACAGGAGAGTAGATCCCCAGGCTATAATATACAAGGCTACGGAGGTTAAAACACAGCAAGCATACAGGCATGGCAACAAAGGCACCTTCTCTACCATTCAAATGAAGCTCAGCTCTTTAACAGTTAGCTTGCCTGAGACGATTACAATCAACAGCATATTTATTCCAACAACGGTAAAAATTCCTCCTTACTTTTTGGTGGGTCTCCCATGTCTCCCATATCTGTAAGAGGGTGTAATGTCCACAGTGAAATGGTGTACGGTTTCGTTTTAAGACCCCAAAGTAGATTTGAGAGCTGTCGCTAAAAAAAAAAAAAATTGGAGGAGAAAAAAAAAAAAGTAAGAAAAAAAAAGTAGTAATAATAAAAGTGGGGAAAAAAAGACTAGAAAATAAAAAAATTTAAAAAATTAAAAAAAAATAAAAGGCAAAACAAAACACCGCCGGGGTGGGAGACAGTGTCAGGGTTGCGGAGAGAGAAAGGGGCGCACGGTGCGGCGCCGGGAGCGCGGCGGGGTCCGGCCGCGCGGTGCAGTGCGGGATCTGCGCGGAGCGAAAGCGGTGCGGTGCGGGAACGGCGCGGCGTGGTGCAGTGCGGTGCGGCGGCGCGGCGGTGCCGGACTGGGCGCTGGCGGCTCGGGCACTCGCCTCGCCCTTATCTCTTACTCAAACTTCTCTGCTCCAACTCAGCCCGCTCGCCATTGGCCTGACGTCATGCGCGGGGACGTCACGGCTGCGCGGCGCCCATTGGCTGCGGGCAGCTCGGCGCAGCTGTTCTGATTATCATATTTCAGCGTCTGGCGGCGCGGCGGCCCCGGCTCGGGCTTCTCGCAGGCAACTTTTGCTCGCTCCTCATTTGTATTTCCCTTTATACTTTCCTTCTTGTCGCTCTCCTCTATCCCCGCAGCTTATCTCCCGTCACACCTTTCATTTTCCTTCCCGGCCCCGCTCAGGCTCCCCTACCCCTTCCCCCTCCTCGGGCTTGCAGTCCCATACCTACTATTTGCATGTATATATATATATGAAACACACACACACATATATATGTAGATAGATAGATAGATGTATACTGGGGGAGGGCGGCGGTGTTAATCGGAGTGTTTCCTTTGCGAGTGCTTATCTTTCCTAGCCGAGAGCCGCTGCTCCGTTTCACCCAGGAGACGTTGCCCTGGGCGCGGAGGGAAGGCAAGACTGGCTGGGCACGGCCCCAGCCGCGAGGTGGTACTGTTCCTGGGTGTGCTGCAGCCTCTTTTCTCTCCTAAAATCATGGGCAAAAGCTTCACTGAATATAAGAGCGGAGAAGGAACAAATATTTACCTTAAATTGTCTCTCAACACTCCCTTCATTCTATTTATGTTTTACACACACACACACACACACACACACACATATATCTTCCCCGCCCTCTCCTCAAGTCTGTAAATAGAAACCCATCCTGTGTTCAAACGGTTTCTCAGGTTGGCTGGAAATAGAGATTCACGGTGAAAACTGAAGAACTTCTGCCTTTCCCAGCTGAGAATCCCTTAACATTCATATTTAAGAGGAGGAAAAAAACCCTCCCACACACAAAAAACACAGCCACACAAGAACCGACAACAAGAGAAGTAGGGAGAAGGCGCGGGTTCTGCAGTTTGTGCAGCTCTGCGGCGCTGCTCCCCGGAGGCTACGGGGAAAGCCCGGACCCGAGAGCCGTGGCCCGGCACAGTGCGACGTCCGCGCCCCCGGTCGCGCACCGACGCAGAGCGCTCCGCAGCTCCCCCGCTGGGCACCGACCTCCTCTGGGGCTGCGGACTTCAGCGGGAGGCTATCTGAAAGCTTCCCAAACTAGGCAAAGCACAGATTTCCCGTCGGGACGGATTTCTTTGTGTATGTTTTTCGAAGTGCAGGCTCCACTTAGGCTGCACGGTGCTTTTCTTAGAGTCTGCGTCAAACCGTACCAGCTCCCCTGAGCATCTACCCCAAACGCTTCTAAATCCACCCCTCCTCATCTTAAAAGTCCCTTTCGAGTTTGTTTAGATCTGATGTTTGTGTTCTGTTCCATATGGGCTCTTAGACCGCTCTCATCAATGTAGTTTATAAGCCTTCCAATCATTACTTATCAGCAAAATGCGGGCTTTTTTCAAATCCCTGTTTTTTAAAAGGCAGACGAGTTTGGGTGCAAGAGAGGCAAAACCCTATCCACGAGGAAAATCTTCCCTCGGGGAAAACGGGTTGCAATGAAACAGCCAACAAAGTCCCAAAACCCGCATTTGCTGATGAAACAGCTACTAAACAACGGACCTTCTCGGAGTCTTAACTTAGTTTGCAAGATGTTTTCCTTTCCAAAGCCGAGGGGGCAAACACACCTTCCAGCTGTATTTCAAACAAGTAGTGGGATCCAGAGTTGCCGCTTGCATAGATAACTAAGCTATCTTGAAATGATCTCGAGATAGTGTCAGGAGGAAAAGATACGGTTGTAAACACACACACACACACATGCACAGAGAGAGAGAAAGAGAGATTTTACGTATTCGACATTTAAATAAACAGCGTGAATTGCAGCTCTGCTAGGTGATCTCTTCTACATCTAAGTATCTGGCGGTACATACATGCACACAGGCGTGTTTACGCACATGCACGTGGACGAAGAGACTAGGCGCAGGTATACTTTGCCATTCTGGAAAGCAAAAAGCAGTTATCACGAACTACTGCTGGTGGCGCAGCTTCGGACAGCCTGGCACGTGTTTTGCGGGCAAACCTTTAGTAGCGGCCAACCCCACTTAAATCGGCTCGGGCTGCATTGCTGCCCCGCTGCGCCGCTCACCTAGGCCGGGAGCACCGCTGTGCCCGCCTCCTACCCTCCGCCCTCGCCGCGGGGTGCGCTGCGGCGTGCGCGGCGGCGGCGGGGCGGCGGGGGGGGACCCGTCCTCCGCGAAGCG
>WBNM01039746.1:14729-27429 GCA_013399055.1 Ramphastos sulfuratus
GTGAGGGGCTCAGATGAAATTATATGTGTTCGAGAGAAGGGAAGAGGGGGAGGAGAAAAAAAAAGAAAAGGCAAACCAAACCCCAAACCTACATCAGGGATTAACTCTTTCTGTCCCTTAAAGAACAGTTCTGAGTTTGCTTAGTGGCGAAAACTAGGACTGCGTTTCGGGGGTGGGGGCGGGGTGGGTGTGGAGCAGGGTGGAGAAGAGAGAAAAGATTTCAACTCTGAGAAATGTCTAAAGAGGTAGTGCTGCTGGTTTCGGAAGAGAGGCAGCATTAGGGGCTGGGTGAGACGTCCTCGCTGGCCAAGGCTGGGGCAGCAGTGGTGGTCGAGGCCCCGGGCGCTAACGGGGCAGGGAGAAGCTCACCGCCCGTCCCACCGGGGCCCGTGGCGGTCACTGTTCCTGGCCCAGATTCAGAGAGGTGGTTGCAGGAGGTAGGGAGATACCCACGTACACAGCGATTCTAACTCTGATTGGGAGGGCTATTTTTGTCCTACTGCATCGCGGTGGTTCTGCGCGGCCTCGCCAGTGGCGGAAAGTGCCGTGCAGAAAGGCTCCTTCAATAAGCTCCCTCTTAAAACTTTTCTTGAGGAGCTTCGTACCAGAAGGATGCTTTGGAAGAAGCGCCGATGTTTGGGCTCCCAGAGATTCAGTTTTCCTTTCTCTACCTTACGGCATTGTGAGAGACGTGCAGAGCTGAGCCCGTGCGATCCACCGAGAGGGAAAGGGAGTTTGACACAACACTGAAAATGGAAACAACGCATAGGGGAAATCAATCACGAAATGTATTAGCTGCTCCGAGGTGTAGGCTTTGACTCATCTGGAGGTGTATGATCTTTAATCTTCAAGTCTTAGTTACTGCATGTGAGGAAGAAGTATACAGTAACAGCACTGAATCTATCAAAACACAGGAAAACCTGTCAGTGGGTTTCTGCGTGCCTGGGAAAACTTCGTGACTTTGCTAATACAATTTGGCTTATTAAATCGAGAAACGGCTCAAGTAAATGATCGGAGGAGAGAAAAAAAAAAAAAANGCGTATCGAGGATATTTATTGCTTTAAACTTTCCCCTTTGTTATCTTCCCTGTGTCAGGAAGTGTTCGAGGACAGGAAATAGAGCGGTGATTTTGTCTCCGGGGTGAACAGAAATCTCTGGGTAGCGAGGGGCTTTGAGGCCCCCTTTCCTAGCCAGGGCTCTCTAGTCGGGTCCTGCCAAGGGGAATCGGGATCTTTAGTTGTACTCGCGGGCCGTGGGAGGCCGTAAGGGGAGGCAGAGAGGACATCATGTTTCGGCGCTGGACCCAAAGGGCAGCCGGCCCAGGTCGGGGCGCAAACAGCCGTGAGAGGAGGGGTGCGGAGCAGGCGGAAAAGCTCTGTCCCTCAGAGGTCTGTCCTGCCATGAATATGCATGGGGGACACTCCACTCCTATCTCTCCCTTGCCAGTAGACTCGTTCCCACTGGAAATTTCCCTTGGCAAAATAACCTCGAGCTATGTCCCGGCTCAGTGCTGCTACAGGAGTTGCTTCTTCAGGGAAACGGCTCAGATCCCCAGTTCTGGAGTGTGACTTTGGACAGAAAACCCCCCCAAAAAAACCCAACAAACCAAAAACCCAAACCCCGAAACACTTCAAATAATTAATAGCACCCTTAGCAGCAGCAGCAGCAGCAGCAGCAACAAAAGCAACACCATGAGCAACAGCCGAGGCTGGCGTGCGGGGTCTGGTGCTGTCCGGGCCCGCGGTCGCTACGGAAGGCTGCGGGGCGGGAGAAGGCTAATGGCTCCTCGGTCACCTCACCCGGATCGGACGGCACTGGGGATGCCTCTTGCAGGCGCAGTCTGCCTGGCCGTGCGGCAGAGAGCGGACGGATCCGCTCCACTCCGCGCTGCGCCGCTCCGCTCCCCAGCCGGAGGGACGGCGTTGCCTACTTCGCGCAGCTCGGTGGCAGCTCCGTGGGGGATCGTGGCTGCGCTGGTCTCTCAGCCTGGGGCCANGCGCTTCTTGAGGCACAGACTGCCCAGCGGCACCGGCCCCGTGTCAGAAACGGACACACGGTAAAGGCAGTGCAGGCAGAAGAGCAAGGTCATTGGCAGTCGAGGGAAAAATAAACTTCCAGAAGTTCGGGGGTGGAGGGTGTGGAAATCCACAAACACACACCACGAACCAAAAAAAACCCTCTCAAAGTTAATTAAGAAGGTGGCAGAGCGCTGGTCGGCCCGAGCGGTCCGGAATACGACGGCGAAAGTCGAATTTTTCCTCAGCCGAGTGCCGCCCAGACGCGGGTGCGCAGGGAGGGGGAGGGAGGGGGAGGCGTATCGAGGATATTTATTGCTTTAAACTTTCCCCTTTGTTATCTTCCCTGTGTCAGGAAGTGTTCGAGGACAGGAAATAGAGCGGTGATTTTGTCTCCGGGGTGAACAGAAATCTCTGGGTAGCGAGGGGCTTTGAGGCCCCCTTTCCTAGCCAGGGCTCTCTAGTCGGGTCCTGCCAAGGGGAATCGGGATCTTTAGTTGTACTCGCGGGCCGTGGGAGGCCGTAAGGGGAGGCAGAGAGGACATCATGTTTCGGCGCTGGACCCAAAGGGCAGCCGGCCCAGGTCGGGGCGCAAACAGCCGTGAGAGGAGGGGTGCGGAGCAGGCGGAAAAGCTCTGTCCCTCAGAGGTCTGTCCTGCCATGAATATGCATGGGGGACACTCCACTCCTATCTCTCCCTTGCCAGTAGACTCGTTCCCACTGGAAATTTCCCTTGGCAAAATAACCTCGAGCTATGTCCCGGCTCAGTGCTGCTACAGGAGTTGCTTCTTCAGGGAAACGGCTCAGATCCCCAGTTCTGGAGTGTGACTTTGGACAGAAAACCCCCCCAAAAAAACCCAACAAACCAAAAACCCAAACCCCGAAACACTTCAAATAATTAATAGCACCCTTAGCAGCAGCAGCAGCAGCAGCAGCAACAAAAGCAACACCATGAGCAACAGCCGAGGCTGGCGTGCGGGGTCTGGTGCTGTCCGGGCCCGCGGTCGCTACGGAAGGCTGCGGGGCGGGAGAAGGCTAATGGCTCCTCGGTCACCTCACCCGGATCGGACGGCACTGGGGATGCCTCTTGCAGGCGCAGTCTGCCTGGCCGTGCGGCAGAGAGCGGACGGATCCGCTCCACTCCGCGCTGCGCCGCTCCGCTCCCCAGCCGGAGGGACGGCGTTGCCTACTTCGCGCAGCTCGGTGGCAGCTCCGTGGGGGATCGTGGCTGCGCTGGTCTCTCAGCCTGGGGCCAAGGAGAGGAGCCAAAGGCGGCAGGGAGAGCTATAAACCTTCCCGGTGCAAGCGGCACCAGCCTCCCTGTAAAGGGCCCTTCCTGGCTAAGTGAAAACGCCTTCCACCAGTGGTTATCAGTCACTGCTTGCTACCTTCGCCCCTACCCCTGCTCAGAGCAGCTTCTTCAGCCTCACCGACTTTGAATAACGCTATACGGACAGCACTGTCCATTATCTTTCCGAGAAAATCGCTCATCTCACTTACCCCTTCACTGATATTTGGAACAGGGTTTCAAGCAATGTGACCCGCCCCCTGCCCCCCAAGACCCAGCAGTAGCATCGACAGTAAATAACTTAGTATATAAATGGAAGAATCTATCAGACAGACTAAACTAAGTTTGAAGATTTGTAGTGAATGACTCGTCTGACAGGCAGTGAACTTAGACACCACAGAGAATGTAACACCCATCTTTGGTCAGGATCATGAGGATTTATTTCTTCCCAAAAGGGTACAATAAAATCGATAGCCACAACGTGGAAAAAAAAAGCCAAAAAACCCAAACCAAACCCCGCATTTTAAAAACAAACACACAGAATTACCTACATGGAGGTTACTTAGCTGAGGAGAGTAGAGATGTGCAAAATGGTGTCCTGTTAAATCAGCCGTTTTTGCTTAGGTCCTGAAAACTCTTTCTCACCAGAGAAGTGGTAGGAAGACACAGAAATGAGATCAAGTCTAAGCAGGGAGCAGTTAGAACTCAGAGTGCTCACATGAACATGACTACAATGCACAGTTTTCATACTTGTTCTGAGGAGACAATATCTCACCAAAAGGGAAAAAACAAACAAAAAAGAAGAGGCAACCAATCGAAAAATCCCAACTGAAAACCAAACAAGCAAAAAACCCCAACCAAAACCCAAACCAAAACCCAAAACCCCAACCCAAACTAAAACCACTTAACAATATTTCTATGGTGCCAGCCCTGCAAATCTGAAAACCGCAGGCACAAACTTCTCAAAGTGGCTACACACTGAACAGGAGAGCCATGAGTGAAAGTAGTGCAGGCAGCATGTTAGAGGAATGAACTAAAGATGGACTGCAACCCTTTGCACAATCATTCCTCATGCATAAAAGCAAAAGAAAGGGTGGGGATTTTTATGTACTGTCCACTGTTGGGCGATCTCTGTTTCGAACAGGGGTAAACAAAAACCATCACTAAATCATATATCTTACATTAGGAACAAGCATGCACAACATACTTACGGCTTAGCATTTTTCCCCTGCTAGTGGGACATGCGTCATCCATTACATACGAAGTTGAAAAGTGTATCATATAATACAGTGGTATTGGGTTATCTATGTCTATAGTTAGGCAATCAGAGCATTAATGCAAGAGATACTACTGATACAAATGCTGCACACTTCTGGCATTCATCTGGAGCATATAACCATTACTGAAGCTACTTGTGGTTTGCTTTGTATCGCTCAGAATCCTGCGATCGGCCCCAGCGCATGATGATAAACACACCATGAGTAAGCAAGGCAAGAGCTTGAACTGCCTTTCACCATTTCACTATAGGATGTGTATTTCTGCCTGTATGGTTTTTTGCTTCTTGATACTGTGACTTTACCAACTCTGTTGCACACAGCTTCTGTTTTGCTTTGTAAGCAAACATGTACAAGGTGAACTCAGCGTCTAAAAAATCTGCAAGTGTGGTGCACGCTTTTAACATTTTTGTTGCCAAATGTATGTTTTGCAGATCAGGAATTTTTAAATGGCATCAGCTTCCTATCTGCAGATGTAATGTATCTGTACTGCAGATCAGAGAAAATTTGAGATGATTTTTCAGGTTGGAAAGACTAGAAAATCTCTTTGGAGTAGACTAGTAAATGCACTCCACCCCCAGGACTGTACTTGATGACATGTACATGGCAATGCTGCAAGTGCAATCAGTCAAGGGGCCATGTCATTCACACTGTTGTCAAGAGCCCCAAATTGAATGGAGGACCTTGGAAAGAGGTTAGATATGATCTGATCTGAAGACCATTTATGATTGTGCCATGTGGTAGGGCAAATATTGTGTGCAAGGAATGACTGCTGTAAAGAGAATGGGGGCTAGGGAAAAATAAAACAGCAGTGGAGTTTGGAGAAGCAGCAATGTATAGAGGAATAAGTGGAACCATGGAGGGTGAGAAGTGAGAGAAAAGTTTAAGAAACTGAATGCAGTGCCATAGGAAACTTAAAAAAGAAAAAAAAAAAAGGGGAGAAAGAAATTATTAAAAAAAAATAGAAAAAAAAGGAAGAACATAACAGAATAAAGAATGAAGGCAGGGAAGATGGAGGCAGGTTAGGAAAACAGAAAGAAGAGAATTTCTTAGTGGTGTAGATACAGAGGTCGTGACAAATGAGATGATGCCACTGATGATGATGATGATTTGGCACTCAACTGCAATACTTCTCTGGTGTCTCTCACAAGAGTATTTTTCTGTTAGGACTACAATCAGTCTTGATATATTTGTCAAAATCTGGTCATATTAATATTAATTGTAACACTGGAATTGTTTAATTTTATTTTTTTTTATTGGAGTTGCATAAAATTTATTTCTTCTAAAAAAGAAAAGGCTTTTTCTTTTGTTTGTCTGTGCTCTTGCTTGTTTTCAAGAAAGAATTATTATTACAAAAGAAAATACCTTAGTTCTCTGAATCTTCCTCCCCAGAAATCTCCTTCTCTCTGTGACTCCTGTAGGTCAGAGCACCCCTGCTCTGCATATGTGTAGAAACTGGCAGGCCTGTAAAAACTTGATGTGAGTCAGCACTGCTCCATAAAAGTTCAACTGCAGCTGAATCAAGTGACTCTTAAAAGGCATCTCACCACAGAGAAGAAACATGAGACAGGCAGGAACAGTATAGAAAGAAATAAGTATTAATCAGAGTGAAAGACAGAAGGCAATGAACAGAAAATTCTGCCAAGCCTTAATACTTTTCCACTAATATGTTCAACAATGTCTGTACGCCCTACAGGCTGTCTGGCTAAGGCCAGGCTGATCTTAGCTATGCCAAAGGAAGAATCTGTTAGCTGTGGCACATGGCAGATGGAGAATTCTTATCAGAACTTTCTAAAACCTGAAATGATTTTTTTTTTTTCTTTTTCTAATTTAGAAATTGATTTGCTGTGTGACTCTAGAAACCCCAATACTGGCACCACATGTTGCAGTGAGCCATCTTCCTCCCGTGTGTGACAAGATAAGAATGTTTTATGATGCGTGTATATTTTTCCATACTTGGATTTCCAAAGATAATTGGGGTCAGCCTTATTTGTTTCAGGCTTCCTGCCTCTTTATCTAGCCTACACTATAAATATTATTCCATTGATACGTGGAACTATTGGGTTTGACAACACCATCTGATGTGGTGGGAAGGAAAACCCAGCTTTATTGCAGGAATTATGACAGGAGGCCAGGATAGATGAGCAGAGTAGTACTTCCTCTCCCTCAAATCTCTGTTAGATAGTTGACAGAGTTTCTTGGTAGAGCTTCACCAACATAAACAAGTACAGCACCCGTGGCTCAAATGCTGAGCAAAGGGCTAATGTGTCAAGGAAAAAATAAGGTCTGTCAGATGCAGGAGACATTTGCTTAGAGGCACCACTGAAAAATGTTTTCCAACGAAAAATATTGTCCAACACACTTTGCAACAATACTATAATTATTTGCTTTGATTGTAATGCTAATATTATGCTCATCTGTAGGTTTCTTGGGGCCTCAAAGACTTGACACAGTCATGATTGCCTCAGGGACTCAGTCCTTAATAATGAGATGGGAGTTCATAGAATCATAGAATCAATCAGATTGGAAGAGACCTCCAAGATCACCCAGCCCAACCTATCACCCAACCCTAGCCAGTCAACTAGACCATGGCACTAAGTGCCCCATCCAGGCTTTTCTTCAACACCTCCAGGGACAGTGATTCCATGACCTCCCTGGGCAGCCTATTCCAATGGCCAGTCACTCTCTGTGAAGAACAACTACCTGAAAGGAGGTTGTAGTGAGGTGGATGATGGTCTCTTCTCCCAAGTAACTAGTGATAGGATAAGAGGAAATGGCCTCAAGAGTTGTGGATATCTAGGTACAGGAGGGATCTGCAGTACTTAGTCAGGGTAGGCACAATTGCAAGCACAGCTCCAGGCCAGGTGGTGAATGGCTGAGAGCAGCCCTGAGGAACAGGCCCTGGGAGTCTGGGGTGATGAAAAGCTCAACCTGAGCCTGCAGTGTGAGTGCAGCCCAGACAGCAACTGTGTGCTGGGCTGCAGCAAGAGCAGTGTGGGCAGCAGGGCAAGGGAGGGGATTCTGCCCCTTTGCTCTGCCCTACTCAGACCCCCTCTGGGGTCCTGTNCCATTCTATGATTGTGTGATTCTATGAAAAGGTTTTGGCTGAACCACGTGGTGAGGCAGGCAATAACCATCATATTAATTTTGCAGATACACTGAAATATCTTTTACATGGAAAAGAGTGAACAGCCTACTGCAAATCTTGTCAGCTGGATGCTTGTTTGATTCAGAGTGCAACATCCTGACCTGTTTCTCATTCCTAAGTAGTGCTGTCTCTGCATCTTTATCTTCTGGCAAATGAATAAGTGTATTAGAAAGGTATCTCTGTATGCAACATTATACTGTGGTATCAGATTTAACACTTAAGCAGGCATAAGCAGGAGGTTGGAACTAGATGATCCTCGAGATCCCTTCCAACCTTACCATTCTATGATTCTGTGATAAATGGAAGTATCTATATACATTTTCAGCCATGATCCAGATAGATCAGCAAATCACAGAATCACTGAATATTAGGGGTTGAAAGTGACGTCATCGAGTCCAACCTCCTTCCCAGAACAGGATCACCTCAAGCAGGTCATACCAGAACGCATCCAGGCAGGCTTGGAGTATCTGCAAATCTTACAGCTAGTCCCACTTGCTAGTAGGCAGTTATGGAATCATAGAATCATAGAATGGTANCAACCTGTCCTCACAGCAGAGCTGCTACAGCCCTCTCAGCATCTTGGTGGCCTCCTCTGGACTGGCTCCAATAGTTCCATGTCCTTCCTGTGCTAGGGTAAATCCTTACCCAGATGATGGATCACATTGATGTCAATCAGGTTACATGCATACATTGTTTCAGTATAGAGTTTTGTGGCATAAACCTTATTTAAAGTTGCTATTTTGTTCAAGTCAGTGCAATTTTCACATGAGAAAAGCCCCACATGCTTAAACATTATTTTCAAATATGTACACTAGAAATGATAATTTTATTTTTTTTCCAGAAAATAATGAAATTGCATACAACACAGTCATTAGAATACTTGCATCAGAAGAAAGGATTTTTAGTTTGGAGAGGAGGAGACTAAGGGGTGACCTTATCAATGATTATAAATGTGTAAGGGGAGAGTTCCAGGAGGCTGGACCCAGGCTCTGCTGGGTGATGCCCAATGACAGGACAAGGGGCAATGGGTGGAAGCTGAGGCATAGGAGGTTCCATGTGAACCTGAGGAGGAATTTTTTGCCTGTGAGGGTGACAGAGCCCTGGCACAGGCTGCCCAGGGGGGTTGTGGAGTCTCCCTCTCTGGAGATATTCAAGAACCATTTGGAGGTGTTCCTGTGTGATCTGTTTTGGATGATGCTGCTCTGATAGGGGGGCTGGACCAGATGAGCTTTGGAGGTCCCTTCCAGCCCCTGACATTCTATGATTCTATGAACCTTGAAATGACTTTCTAATATGAGTCCAGTTACAGAAACAAAATTTATTATAAGCTTCATCAAATTATACCAATTAACAAAACGAATTAACAAAAGTGCTTTTATATAAAAGGAAAAAAAAGGGCCCTGGAAATCACTTATTTGGAGTCAGAATACTGTTGAAAGATAAAAAATAAAAGCCCTGGAAATCACTTTTAGACAGTCAAAATACTGTTGAAATCTGAATCTGAAGTTTAAATATACATTAAAAGTGAGGTATGGTTTTATTAAACCTTTAGTATCTTCCAATTTATGTTCTGGTGAAATAGAAACAAAGCCAGAAGGGAGCAAGAAGTGAAGTGAAATTAAGTGGAATCATGCAAAAAATGTAGCATTTTTTCATCTTGTAGCAAGTTAGTTGTAGCTTAATCATATATTATTAGGATTCAGGCCAATAGAATAGCAGATTTACTTTAGTAGCAGACTCCTAAACAGTGAGCATAGTCATGTTGTACTTCCTTTCCCCCCCCCAATTTCTTCTGTCCCTTTAAACCTGTTTCAATCAAATATGCCCTGGAGCAGCCAACATCAACAAGACCTTTAGAAAACTCCCAACATAGAATGAGCATGTTTCCCTGTGTACTGTAAATATTTACTTTTTATGATTACCCCATTATCCCATATTATTCTTAAGAAAGATTTGGACTTCTAAACAAACATCTTGATGCAGTCATATCCAGAAACTTACAAGGACAAAAATGTGCTTGAAAAGAGAACATGTATAGCCTGTGGAAACATACCAACTCACTAATGCCACAAATTCAGTGCCTCTGTGCAGCCATCCTTAAATTATGACTGCATCTGGATCTTTAGTTGATTAATTGCAGGTTTTCACAATGGCTTTTTTGTTGTTGTTTGTTTGTGTGTTTGTTTTAAATCCATAGCTTGTGAGTATGTCACCAAGGGCAGATCTTGCCTGACAAATTTGGTGGCTTTTATGATGAAGTCACAGCAACAGTGGACCAGGGAAGGGCAACTGATGGCATCTACCTGGACCTGAGTAAGGCATTTGACTCTGTCCCACATGGCATCCTGGGCACCAAGCTGGAAAAACATGGACTGGAAGGGTGGAGCACTGCTGGGTAAGGAATTGGCTGGATGGTGGCACCCAGAGAGTGGTGATCAAGGGCACAATGTCCACCTGGAGACCAGTGCCAAGTGGTGTCCCTCAGGGGTCAGTGCTGGCACCAGTGCTGTTTGACATCTTTGTCAGTGCCATGGACAGAGGAATCAGTGCAGCCTCAGCAAGTGTGCAGCTGGCACCAAGCTGTGTGGCACAGTCGACTTGCTAGAGGGCAGGGATCCATCCAGAGGGACCTGCACAGGCTGCAGAGCTGTGCCCAGGCCAACCTCATGACATTCAACAAGGCCAAGTGTAAGGTCCTGCACCTGGGTAGGCACAATCCCAAGCACAACTCCAGGCTGGGTGGGGAATGGCTGAGAGCAGCCCTGAGGAACAGGCCCTGGGGGTCTGGGGTGATGAAAAGCTCAAGATGAGGCTGCAGTGTGAGTGCAGCCCAGACAGCAACTGTGTGCTGGGCTGCAGCAAGAGCAGTGTGGGCAGCAGGGCAAGGGAGGGGATTCTGCCCCTTTGCTCTGCTCTCCTCAGACCCCAGCTGCAGTCCTGTGTGCAGTTCTGGAGCCCCCAGCACAGGAAGGACATGGAAGTGTTGGAGCCAGTCCAGAGGAGGCCACCAAGATGCTGAGAGGGCTGCAGCAGCTCTGCTGTGAGGACAGGCTGAGAGAGTTGGGGCTCTGCAGCCTGGAGAAGAGAAGGCTTCCAGGAGACCTTGGAGTGGCCTTGCAGGATCTGAAGGGGGCTCCAGGAAGGCTGGGGAGGGACTATTGACAAGGTCTTGGAATGCCAGGACAAGGGGCAATGGGTTTGAAGTGGCAGAGGGGAGATTGAAAGTGGATGTTAGGAGGAAGTTGTTTGCAGTGAGGGTGGTGAGACACTGGCACAGGTTGCCCAGGGAGGTTGTGGCTGCTCCCTCCCTGGAGGTGTTCAAGGTCAGGTTGGAGGAGGCCTTGAGTGACCTGTGCTAGTGGGAGGTGTCCCTGCCTATGGCAGGGGGTTGGAACTAGATGATCCTTGAGGTCCCTTCCAACCTTACCATTCTATGATTCTATGTCAGTAAGAGGGCTATTACTTTCACAGATAATACATTGCTGAGACAATGCTAAACTTGTGAAACTAACCCAAAGCATGGCAAGCTTATGTTTGTGGTGGCATGTTGAATATCTGAGGCAATATGTAGTTCTTTTGCTTAGGTCATATAGGAATATGTAGACAACCTCTGAAGAAGGAATAAACAAAGTAATTGCTATGACTATTTCCTTGTTATTAACCTCCACCTCAACACAAGGGGGAACTTCTTTACTGTAAGAGTCTCAGAGCCCTGGCACAGGCTGCCCAGAGAGGTTGTGGATTCTTCTTCTCTGGAACCTTTCAAGGCCTGTCTCGATGTGTTCCTCTGTG
Source organism: Ramphastos sulfuratus (assembly GCA_013399055.1). Lineage (NCBI taxonomy): Eukaryota > Metazoa > Chordata > Aves > Piciformes > Ramphastidae > Ramphastos > Ramphastos sulfuratus. Next base: position 26,247 of record WBNM01039746.1, read on the forward strand.
ACCTTAGCTGGATTGTCTGGCCCTGCTCTGGCAGGGGTCTTGGAGTTGATGACCTTTTTGGGTCCCTTCCAACTCCTGACATCCTGTGAGCCTGTGATTAATTCAAATTAGTAAAGTGAAAGAGAAATTATCTGTTGCTCCTGATTCCTGCAACTGAGCTATATAAAAAAAAAAGCTGTGCAGAGCATGTGTCACAAAGGTGTGTTTTCAGTATGTACTTTTAAAAACCTTGAATATCAGGAGTAGTCCTAGAGCTTAGCATAAAATTATTACCAAATGATAGTTATTGATTATGCTGCAGAGGTGAACTGAACCCCGATGAGAGCGTGCTGGAGGTCATTTTCCTGGTGAAGTAATGTCTAAATGTTGACTGTATATTAGCTATAACTTCTTGAAATGTACAGGTTTTTTTGTATCCACTTAGCAGGAAATATAACAAGGCTTTCAAAATACTGAGGAACTGGCAGATACTGCTTTATGCTGATGCTAGTGAAGAATCTCTGCACAACCACTGGGAGTAGTTTGTGACTTTGAAACTACTGCTCGAGTTCCTCTGCCTTGCAGTCCTAAAAGCTGATGTGAGAATGCACGTCCCTTTCCACAGGACTGTTGCACACTATGTGCTCCACTGGAGTACAGCAATATTCTGTTCACACAGCATCTCTCCAGCATGCCAGAGACAGATGGGATTCAGCTTTCTGTTCACCTGGCTGAATAAAAATCTTAACGACTTGTGTGCATCCTGCTGGCCTTCTGTGACCAAGGCCAGAGTGGCCCTCAGGGTATGCCTTAGTACATCTGTGGCAGACACAGAAAGATAATTAGGCAGTATTAGTCATCCCTTCTTTAAAAGATGTGGTTCTGGTTGGCATTGAACATCACCAGAGATCCTGTTAGCATTGAGATTCTTAGTGGGAATCAAGGTGTACTGTGTTTTCTACAACAACAACAACAATAACAGCAATAATGATAATAACAACAACAACAACAATAACAACAATAATAGCAATAACAACCACCACCATCACCACCACCACCACCACAATAATAACAACAGTAACAATAATAACAATAACAACCACCACCATCATCACCATCACTACCACCACCACCACCACAATAATAATAACAATAATAAAAATAACAATAATAACAGTAACAACTACTAGCACCACAATAATAA